>JAAVUC010000512.1:0-70035 GCA_014898925.1 Fusarium nelsonii
CCATATTATTAGCAACACTGGATATAGTATCCTTCTCAAGCTACTCCGTAGATAAATTTAGATATCTTGTCCGGCAAATGCACCTCGAGCTTTGACACAGACTAAGTCGAAACTTCCCCCACTAAAACCTCCCTTGTTGTCTGGTTCCAGCGAATTGAAACGCTATAATGACAAATCTTAGCGTCTCCCTGTCCACTAAGCAGGGATCCCTTCCGTGTGTCATCCCGGGTAGAATTCATCTTTGCGCACAAGCCGGGTCCACGCAATCCCGGCTACAGCTTTTTTTTGGCTGCCAAAACAAACAAAGATGAAGATGCACGGAAATATGGGGGATGTTTGTTTCGAGGACTAGGTCAGGGATTTGAGAGGTGGCCAGCAAGCATATTATTTTCTTAGTAATTTTAAGGTTGTCTTTGCGATAAGCCTACCCTATGGCACTGACCTCGCTTTCTCTGCGGGTAGTTGCTTTGATGATTTATTATCCCCTTGATCTTTTGTTTACTACCATACATTTGTGTTAATGCCAGTGACATATTGAGTTTAAATATGGCTAAAATCTGATTAGATTGCTGTGACTCAGTGGCTGTTGGACAGATACTATTTAATTTTATGGCTCCTTACATGTCAACGAGATCCATCACCCCCAAGTTCACCAAAGATTATTAGGCTGTATTACAGCAGACTTGGCACGCCTCGCGTGCTTCTAAATATCATTTTCTTATTCTGTGTCACTTTGTGCAAGACGACTGCCATCCGAAACTATGCTACAACAGATAAACACAAACACAAAACAATCGGAAATGTCGTACCTTGAAACTAAACCCGTGGACAACCGCCCTGGATCTTAGATTAGCGGCAATTGCGGTTGCTGGAGATTGAGATTCCCCCAGATCAACTGACAATGTTTGAAGCCAATTATTCACGTATTCATGGATAGTATTGTGTATAATCTACTAGGAATAGAAAGAGCTCGTGTGCCTAATTACTGTGAACAGCGGGACCCAGGGATAGCTGCATTTGGAATCCCACGGAGACTCAACACGTATCTAAGTCCCGAAAGCGGACGAGCAGTGAAACAATATCCTTCGTCCCGGATCAAATGTTTCTCCATCTATAATGACATTCACACACCAATCCGTTGACCAAATTTAGTTTAGTCTCCCAATTTCAAGGCCAAAAGGTGAACATCACGCACCTCCTGTTTGACAACGAGTCGCAGCGCCCCCCACATACATAGCGCGTTTCATGCCGCGCTCAAACCTCAAGGGACAGCGAATAAAATAGCGACGCGCTCTAACAACGTTAGTCGCTTTGACATAGGTTAATAAGAAATCTTTATGCTTAAATAGAGACATATACGTATGAATCTCCAAGTGGGGGCAGATGAGAACCCTGGAAAGAAATGACGATGATCTGCAATGTCTCTTACTTGAGATGGATCAGGGGTACAAGCCTTTCCCCAAATTGCTACACTGCGCGACACGTTGGGCGGAACGGATATCACGGGGGTCCTTTCTCACAGGCGCGGAGGGGCGGAGCGGAAACAGACAAAAAGAGAGGCTCAAAAGAAGAGGCACAGCAGGACATAGCAGGACATAACAGGGCACAGGAGATAAGGCGAGGCACAGCACAGCAATTATCTCGAGTAATAGTTTTACCGTACGCAGGGGCTGAGCCAATTCTAACCGCGCGTCTCCCCTTGTCTTGTCTTATCTAGATAACCCTCAGTCAATTACCGGGCGGCTATGCCAGGCTATGCAAAGCATTCAATCCATCCGATACTCAACTAAGCTAAAAAAGCACATGCTGATTGACCTTGATTTTAAGCTTAATCCACCACACCCCTTCCCAACCCATCTATGTCTCACTCGACTTGACTAACCATTCTCCAGCAAAAACAACTTTAATCAACGTATCCGTAAAAGTTCCACACATCACTAGTCTTCTGATCGTCTTGTCTGAGCATTTACCTACTTAGATTGCCTATAGTCTATCGGTAAACTCGTCAGCCTGTAAAATTGTGATCGCCAAGAGATCCCCAGACGCCAAGACAGTAGCGACATCTCCCGCCAAGAGTTTCATCCACTGTTGCCAGCCACTGAAGAAAGCGCTGAGAGAGCTTGGTGAGACGTGTGCTGAATCGCTGGCGGAGTTCTGAGCGTTTTGAGTTGTTTTTCTGTCCTTGTCTCTCTGTCTCTCTCTCTCTGTCGCCTAGGTTGAAGTCTCTCCCACGCTATGTCTCTTTATTGATCTCTACTATTTTTATGTTTCTTTTTAAACTTACTGGTATAGGTCCGTTCCCGTAGTCTTGGTGCTTTGCCCGTTTCAGAGCTAGCCATCTCTTTTCTTTCCCCTTGGCTTTGGTCTTTTCTTAGCTTGAGGCTTGAGATGTCTTTTGTTATCTCGGCTCATGCACTTTCTTTAAAGATCAACACTCATCCCGCAAAGAAGTGGCTTGGCTTAATTTCCTACCCATCTTCTTCCCTTTCTCTTTTTCTTTTCGTAGGCAGGACCTCCTCTACTATATTTCCTTTTTTCCCTTTTTTTCGTTTCCTTTCCTGTTTCCCCTTTCATTTCCCTTTTCCTTTTGTATCGTCTTGTTATTTCTTTTACGAGACGAAAAGTCGAACCGCCGAAATGCCTGTCTTAAACCTTAGTGAGCTGAACATCGTGCTCAGCGTGTTGGGTACGTACTTCACATTATTCTACTTACACTTACTCTTGGTACCCATCCATCATCATCTTGGCATGGCATCCTTTACTTACAAGTGTGCATCCATTTAGGCGCTTTCACGGTTCTCTACGGTATTATCTCCGTCAAGATCAAGCAGGCTTGGTATCTTGGTGAAGCCCGTTAGTACACCCTCTTCCCCCACCATCATCAGCACGTCGTCTAACGCTTGCTAGTGCCCGCTGTCGCCATCGGAGTCATCCTCGGTCCCATAGCCGCCAAGTTTATAGATAGTGAAAGATGGGGTTCTGCCGAGCCGGGCCAGACTAGTGCCATCACTTTGGTAAGTACATCTTGGTGTTGATAGAGGTTGCATTGCCAAACTAACACTGCAAAGGGTGTTGCCCGAGTCATGATTGGTGTCCAGCTTGTCATTGCTGGCTATCAACTCCCCGCCAAGTACGGCCTCACACGATGGAAGGAAATGGCTCTCTGTCTTCTGCCCATCATGACTGTCATGTGGCTCTGCACAACTGCCTGCATCATGATCACCATTCCCAAGCTCACCTTCCTCACCGCCCTCGTCATCGGTTCTTGCGTCACTTGCACCGATCCCATTCTCTCTCAGGCCATTGCCAAGGGACCCTTCGCCGATAAGTACGTCCCTCGTCCTCTGCGAGAGATCATCTCCGCCGAGGCTGGTGCCAACGACGGTTTTGGCTTCCCTTTTCTCATGCTCGCTACGTACCTGATTCAACATGCCGACATCCCTGGCGCTGGCGCTAAGGCTGCCCATGGCACTGCTGGTGCTGCCGCTGGTGCCGCTGCTAGTTCCGGAACCGAGCACGCTGCTGCTCAGACTGGCCACGCTGTCGCCGAAGCCAGCCAGGCTGTTGCGCACGCTCTCATGGCTCGTTCTGGTGAAGTTGGACGCCTTGGTGGCGGTGTTACTATTGCCCTCTCCAATTGGTTCGTCGAGACCTGGCTGTACACCATTGTCCTCGCCATCGCCTACGGAGCTGTTGTTGGATACGGATCATGCAAGGCTATTAAGCTCGCTCTCAAGTGGTACGTGAAACATGAACAACGCGCACACTCATTACCTTCACTAACACCCTTCTAGGAAGCTGGTCGACAACGAGTCCTACGTCCTTTTCCCTACCGCTCTCGGTCTCTTCCTTGTCGGCAGCTGTGGAGCCATTGGAACCGACGATCTCCTCGCCTGTTTCGTCGCCGGCTGCGCTCTTAACTGGGACGGCAACTACCTCCGCGAAACCGAGATCCGCCACGATGAAGTCAACTCATGCGTGGACGTCCTCCTGAACTTTGGTGGTTTCATGTACATCGGTGCCATTCTCCCGTGGGAGAGCTTCAACGACCCCACCGGTACCGGTATCACTCTTTCTCGCCTGTTCGCTCTCGGTTTCCTTGTCCTCATCTTCCGTCGTCTGCCCGCCATCTTCGCCTTCTACAAGCTCATGCCTGGCGTCTGCAAGAACTGGAAGGAGGCTTTGTTCATGGGATACTTTGGACCCATCGGTGCTGGCGCTGTCTTCTATGTTGAGCACACCCGCCACTTGTTCCCCCATGACGGCGAGGGTGATGCCGAGGAGACCAACCTTGTTCGCGCCATGGGACCCACCGTTTACTGGCTCGTTCTGTTCTCCATCGTTGTCCACGGCTTGTCTATCCCCGCTCTCAACATCTTCTACCACTTCACTGGTAAGGAGGCCATTAAGGATGATGCTGTCGAGGTGCGCCGTATCTCTATGCGCGTCGCCACACCCACCAACGCTGTTGCCGGCGATACCGATACTTTCATTGCCTACAACCGTTTCAGTCGCCATATGGGTCCTGAGGTCAACCGCTTGCCAATCCAAAAGGAGACGGCGTACTGGTCGGATGACGAGGAGCCTGCCCGTGAACGTCCTGCGCAAAACAACCGCAGGAGTGGTTTGACATGGGCCAACCAAGTTTAGATAGAATTAACGAAGAACGAAAGAGGGAGCTGGGTTATGGGATATGATTCATGGTGTTTCTGGGTCTATAGCCTGTCCTCTCGTTTTAGATTAAAGATGGTACTCTGTTTTTGTTTTATAAACTATTGTCACTCGTTTATGTTGTCTGCGTCTATTGTTTGTGGTCCTGTCGTGGAATTGCTGACCCTGTGATGAAAAACGAATTTGAAATGGGCCTTAGTGTGCTGTTGTAAGGTACCCAGGCACAACGACTTGCATGATATTATTACCAAAGTGCAGTGACCGATGTGTATTGCAAACTGTGTCTCAACTTGACATATCCCGGATTGGCAGCGCTTTCCTGTAAGTCTGGACGAGCCTGGATGAAGGCGCAGCCTTGAGTCAGGGCTTAGCCTGTTTGGGACCCGGTACCAGGTATTAGCATGTTACAGATGAATGCATAGGCTTGTAGGACAGAGTGAGGTGGGAGTGATTGATCATGTTCTTAACATTTGGGTATTTTTGAAGATATACATAGAAGGTCGGAGATACAGACAGTGTTACAGACATAAAACAGTCTTAATCGCTGCGTAACAATGTCGCTGTCCGAAAGATGGTATCACTATCCCAATAATCACAACATTTACTTCTTTGAAGATGTCTCACTGGACATGGCAGCATCGTTGTTACCAACCTCTCGACCGTCAACTTCCTGACCATCAGTGGTACCTCGCAAGATGTTGGGAGCATAGGGCTGCTTCCAGTCGTCACGACGTTCATGCACGATGAAGATGTCATACCAGCGGGGAAAGATAAAGCCAATCACGATCCATAAGAGAAGACAATGAGCAACGATGAATCCGATGATGTAAAGCGGGTCGTTGCTGACTTCGTCGAAGCTCGGGTAAGCCAGACTGAAGATGATGGCCAGGATGGGGCCAGAGATGTAGCGGAGCATGGGGGCCCAGACGAAGGGAAGAGACCAGTTCTTGCCGACGCCGATGACTGTGTTGAGATCATGTCGGAGCATGTTGCCCTGTTATTCTAGTTAGTCAAGACTTTTTGATTCGATGCCTAGATTTGGACATACCGAGTAGAAGGCGTTGTAGTGAAAGACAGACATCATCTTGCTCTTGATCATGAGCCTGGGACCGCCATAAGCATCCGGTGTCTTGGCGAGGACGAAAGAGAGAGCAAGACCAATGAAGTATACACCGAAGCCAGCAATGGCACCAGCCCAAGGAGTAGCAGTGTGACCGACGATGATACCCAGAAGCTGGCCACCGAGGAACCCACCGTTGTAGGACGCCCAAGAAGGCATACCGACTTGGCCAACGACATCCTGGTATCTGTACAAGGTAGTGGCGCCAACACATTCAGCCCAGACAACGAAGACAAGACCAATGTTGTTGATCCATCGATCGATACCGTCCATGAACCAGTAACCGAATTGGGTGCAGTGAGGAAGGGACAGAAGGAAGCAGACGACGACCATGGCAGTTGCTACCCAGGGACGACCCCATCTCTTAGCGAAGGGAGCGTCCATAGTCAGGGTCATGACAGCGTCAAGCATGGCAAATGAAGAGCTGATACCCAGTAGCATAATGGTGAAGAAGAAAATGACAGAGAAGAAGTTGGATGCTGGCATCTCGACAAAGGCCTCAGGATACGTCATGAAGCCGAGACCGTAACTACCAATCTCACCAGTCTCTTCGGGCTTCATGCCAAGATAGCCAACAATACCGAAGACTGCAAAGGCAGCGAAAGCCTCGAAACAGCAGTTGAAGATGACAATAATGACAGCATCTTGGGAAGCGTTGGAGAACTTGCGGTTGTAGGAGGCATAGGCAGTGTAGTATCCAAAACCGACACCAGTCGAGAAGAAGACCTGACCGACAGCGTCGCGCCAGATTTTAGTGCCAGCGAGCTTGTCGCTGTGCCAGCTGGCGAAATACATCTTGATACCTTCGCTGGCATTGGGGAGGGATACACCACGACCAATGAGGATGATAGCCATAATGACAGGCAGACCCATAGTGAAGTAGACGACACGTCCGGTGAGACCAACACCGCGGAACATGCAAAGCCAGACGATGAACCAGGTGAAGGCGTTCCAGCCGACGAGACGACCGTCGAGGGAAACGCCAGGGTATACGACCCAACGACCGGATGTATCAGGGTCAACAGCGCCGACAGCTTCATACATGAACCAATTCTCTGTATCACCCGCCCAAGGAAGAGGGCTCGTAAAGGACTTTTGGAAGTACACCATGGCCCAAGCGAGAATAGGCACGAAGTAAATGACAACGACGAAGCCGACATAATTTAGGGCAAAGCCAGTACCCTTGAGTCTCTTGCTTATCGAGTTGTATGCGACGACTGTCCCGCCACGGTAGGCATTACCAGCAGCGATCTCCAGCGCCATAGCGGGGATAGCGAGGAGGGAGACGGCCATCAGGTAGGGCACAAACCATTGTAGACCATTGTTGTTGTAGACCTGAGACGGGTATCGGAGCATGTTTCCCATTCCCACGGCGCCACCACACGAGGCGAGGAGGTAAGCGGTACGAGAGGGCCATTGGTCGCGTCCATCGTCGGCTTGTTTGGGCGGTGGAGCCAAAAGGCCTGAGATCTTACCCATGAAGCCCATGGTAGGCAAAGAGTGGGTTGAGTTCTTCTAGCGCTGTGCCGAAGGAGACGAGGGGAGGGCAGGAGAAACGTGGTGAAGGAATTGACACGTTCTGAGCGAGGAATGAAGTCAAAGAAGGGTAGGTATGAAGTAATAAGAACGAAAGAGAAAATAAAAGTGACCAGCCCTGTTCTTAAGAAAAGACAGAAACATGGGGGAACTCCAGGGTCTCGGGTTTGGCAAGAGAGCTGAGAAAGTGAATGAACACTACGTAGCACACGCCGAGAGATAACAGCGTCTGCCCAGAAATTAAGGGCCAATAACCATTTCTTGGAATCGCAACCTGACCCGTAGTCTCTGCGAAGGAAGACATGTAAGGAAACGTCATATTTGCATGCTAAAAGACTTGGCGTGTGATAACATGAGTGACTGGGGGGATTTATGGGGGGATTAGCGAGAGGTAAAAGAGTCGCTGGTAGGCACTCAAGTTGACTAAGGCACTGGGCATAAACCCTTACAGAATGTCCATACTGGGTTATACGCAATTAGTTTGCGGGGGGGAAGCTTGGCGAGGACGGATCAGGGAAGATGATGGAAATTGATTTGATGTCTTGGCTAGAGAGGCTGAAGGCTGAACCAACAATTCTTTATTACTGATGATCACGCGAGAAGATTGATAAAGACAAACGTCTCGGTATAACGGTTAAACCTTCCAGTGTTAATGCTATGTTTGGGTATGGTTAAAATAAACTTCTTGACGATTATGCATCAGCCTCATCCTTAACTCTGCAACCACCTTGAGGGGAATTATATTGCTCGGTAGTCCCGAATGAAGCACCTATCTATGTTGTATTCAAACCACGTGATCGGGGCGAATTAATGCCAAGTTGTTTCCAGCTGAGCCAAAAAGTTACGAGCCGACCAGTAACGAAGCGTCGTTTACAATGCCTGTTGGTTCTCGGTTTTTATGCTTATCACTTATCATCAAGGCCTAGCAGATCAGCACCGGAATAACAGCATATCCGCTGTAGTGATGAAGGTAGTGACATGAGGAATGATACAAGCAAAGACTGAGAGCCTTGCCGGTGTGATAAAGAAACTCCATCTCGTCTTTTGATCTGGATTCAACGATTGTATTTGAAGGATCCTCGATTATATGTCGATATTCCCACTTTTTACACCAGTCCGACTGTTTTTACGTAGATACTCTGGGGAAAGTCTGGGGTAATGTCCATTTTTGCACGTTACGGACCCACGATGGCACGATTCAGATGAGGTGAGTGACTGATGAGGTGGAGTTGCTTTCTACTCCCTGTTCGCGTATCTTGAGTTTATGTGCTCCACGATAATGCAAGGTAAGTCATTCTTGCAGGCTGGATATTTTCGCGTGTCTGGTGTAGTGAATCGCCTGATGATGGGATTCCAAGGGCTGGGAGACCGGTGACATGCTTTGTCAATCCGCCACTTTCTCGACGGTCCAGCGGAGCCGCTCCCTAGTGCGCCATCTCTACAGGGGGTCTTGTCACAGATGCAGGGCTCGAGGTCCACCTTGAACCCTTTACACAATCTTGAATGAGAAATTTGACATTAATATCGTATACGGTCTAAGTATGCTATCTAGGTATAAATATATGCTGACATGATGGGTATTTGCATCCCAGTGTGGATCTAGCTGCGAAGATATAGAGGATGATAGTTCAAAGAAGGTAATGGCGGACTGTGCTGAATCGCTCTCAAACAGTGAAGTGCTCGTCCTTCAACTGTCGCATAGAGCTCGAGTCACTACCAAGATCATCATAGTCCGTGCGATCTTGCTTCGGCTTTACGCCCGCGATCTGTGTTGCATGAAACGTCCTTGACACCTTGATTCCATCTTCTTTGCGCTCTGGCAACTCAATGTTTTCGCCGGCTTCAATATACGTCTGGTTGCCACCCGGAAAGACAGAGGTTGCTAGCTTATTGGTCCCAGTCTTGGCACCACTCTTTCCACCAGATCGTGAACCAGAGTAGTCGTATCCGTTGGGGTTGCTCGCTTTGACAACCTTGGTAATGAGCTCGGCCATATTCATCTCGATGTGGAGCTTGACGAGGTAGGCAAGAGGGTGGAACTGGAGGTAGACGATATCGTTGGGCAGGGACATCATGGCGATGAGGAGGATCTGGCAAAAGTTAGTTGAAGACACCCATATTAGAACGGACCTACTTACATCCATGGTCATTGAGACACCAATCATAGCCAAGTTAACCCGGTAAAGTCGAGTGTATTTAGTCAAACCATTGGCGACAAGTCGAGAACGAACAAGATGAATAAAGTAAAAGTTCAATCCTGCATCGACGACTAGGAAGATACCCTTCTCGCATCTATCCCAGATGGCGTTGATCTTAATGTAACTTTGGTTGATTTGAAGACGAGCAGGAATCCAGATACAGAAAACGCTTATGTTAATAGCCAGAAGGACGAGGAACGTTGTAAGTTTGAGTTTCCAGGCGTTGTGACGGTTGACCATGAGGATGGAAATTCGGTTGATGATGATCTGAAGTAGCGTTTGGATCTGAATAGCCCAAAGGAAAACTGTAACCTAACATTAGCAAGTTCTCAAGCATGGTCGGAGATGAGCATACCAATGACAAAGAAGACTGGAAATCCAGGTGGTATATACTGTCGGAGGTAGAACCATGTGACAGCGCTCATAATCACACTACTTATCCATTCCGTCCATAGGAGAACAAGATAGATGTTAGTTCTGGTGCCTCTCTTCCAGGACTTGATGGTTTGACGCAAAGCCTTAGTCCCGCTGAAGATAGAGACGCCCAGGGAGAAACCCCAGGCGATGCTAGCAATGTTCATGTCATTGGAGCTAGGCTTGTGAAACTCATAGTGATCTGACAACAAGAGCCCGCCCATCGTGTGCAAGGACTGACGATGTTCGCCAGGGAGAAAAAGAATGGATGAAGGGTAGGAATGCAGGGACTACAGCAGTTTGAAAGGGACCGGTGCGTTACATATTTGAGGCAGAGGAAGACGCTAGGAAAAGGCTCAGGGGCCGTTGGACGCGCAGTAGATTGTGTTAGTGTTGAATACGGATATGCAGCGGGTTACGGTCCGTCGACGATCTTTTGCTAGTTGGAGGGCGGCTCCCAGTCGCCCGGTGTCCTGAGACTTGAGCTCATCTCTTTGGGAGTATTACTTGACTGGAGCAAGGTACCCCGCGATAGAACAGACGAAAGACATGCATGCTGCAACATGATCCCCTCCGGAGGAATGGAGGCGTCGCTTACAGGTCTGCTGTATATCAATATGCATATCATGGCTTTTACTGATAGTTTTGTTGATGTGTAACACCTGCTTCACGTAACACCTCTCACTACTCCAGGATCTTGTCTTCTGTGATTACTGATGTTTCCTTACATTTGACCGACGACGAGTCATTGATCACTGACTGAATACGATACCATTAGCCCAGATCTATAACATCCCAGGCCAAATTCTGCATTTGCGGTTCCGCACCTCTCTAGCGTAGTGTCATCTTCAAACTATGCAGCCAGCATAGAATGTTCCTACATACTGGAACTATCCTTTAGTGGCGTCGTCTAAGCAAAAGTAGCTTATCCGTTCTCGTCTGATTAAAAAACGTGGCATTGAGACTTTTACTCGCAGAAAAAAAAAAGAAATTCATTCCCGGACAGGTGGCAATGGCGTTGTTCCAAGTGTCAAGCCTCAATCTCATTCCCATGCACGGTCCAGGCTGGAGGAAGCTTGACTTCGGCTCCGCGGTGGATACGCTTCGTCTCTCTCAGCCCTGAAAAAGAAGATCTATTGGAGTTTATCTTCATCTCTGAGGGTGATGATAGGTTGGATGAAGTGCCTGGTAATTTGAATGTCGGAGAATGGGAGATTTCGAAAATTTGGTCCATGGTGTCTCAAGTTCCCGTGGGTTCGCTTTAGCTGGATCTGATCTGCCCCGTTAGCTGATCGACAAGGCAATGCCGAGATGATGTTCTGGGCCTTGCTCAGTTGGGAACCAATCGCAATGCTTGCATCTGAAACGAAGATCACGTGCTAACTTGAAGCAAACTTACGTCAAGTCTAGGTTAGGAATCCCCAAATGCAAAGCTGGCAAGATCTTGCATCCTGCTACTAATGGTGAGAGTAGTATTTAGCAAATTCGACTCTCAATCATATTGAAATATCATTTCTACTCCGATGATAGTATTAATACTTTAATTGCTTCTTCTTTCTCCGGACAAACGTTATGGAAAACAAACATCTAAGTACGAAGATTTTCTCGGTTACCTCAACATTTACCACAACAAACACTCCGAGATAGCGTTTTCCAAAAGACATATACCGCATTTAGAATTAGTGTATGTAAGTAATTTAAATAACCGGAAATAAGGAAAGACATGCTCCGAATGGTTTTCATTTCAGCTTCCCTGCTTAACATTTGGACGGACAAAGGTTGACTTAATCTTGCTTCCTGCCAACAATACCACCCTTCTTCAAACCAAACCAAACCACCACAGTAACAGTAGTACAACTGGCAAAGATCGTCCAAAAAGCAGCTCGATAGCCCTTCATCAAAGCCTCTTCACGTGCCGTAATACCAGAGTGTTCCGTGACAGACGCAGCAATAGCAGCGGTAATTGCTAGACCCACGGAGTTTCCAAATTGTGCTACTTCGTTAAAAACACTACCAGCAAGAGACTGCATTTCCGGAGGATAAGCATCCGAGATGACAAGGTTCGACACGGTGAAGAGGACTAAAAGAGTTAGTGTTGTTCTTCGAATTAGTCACGGATTGCGGCTCACCATCGGGATTGACGGGCGAAAGGAACATGGCCCAAAACGGAGCAAGCCAGTAATTTTCTCCCACATTGACCGTTGCCATCAACGGTGCGGCGACCATTGTTACGAGTGCTGATGCAGCAGCTAATGTTCTTACTTTGACTTTGGCAATGAGAATGCCGGTTATGATGTTTACTGCCACACCCATTATGACATGGGGTAGGAATCGAATAGAGCTTTGCAGTGCTGAGAGGCCTTCTACTTTTTGGAAGCTGTGGCGGTTAGCATCTACAGGCATCAGAAGGTTGTGGGAGACATACTAAAGCGTGGTAAAGTATTCAATGCCGTTCAGAGAAGCCCAGCATAAGAACACGGCAATGCAAACAGATGTGAATGATCGGTTTCTCCAGAGGCTGTTTGGAATAAGAGCTGGTCGTGAATGCTTGACTTGGTAATCCATCCAGAATGGAAACGCAGCCAATAAAAGGATAGCCACCGTCAGCAACGCTATATTAGCAGGATCGTCGAGTCTCTTGTAAGACGAGGATATCATGGCAAGCACATAGAGTAGCATACCAAGTGCCACACTCATAGTTGCTGCACCGACCCAGTCAATTTCGTGTCTCAGTCTCGTTGTCCATTTCCTCTCGGACGCAGTGTAAACAGAAGGCAGAGACCATATGGCACCGGTCGACAAGCAAAAGTTGATAATAGCCATCATGTAGTAAGCCCACCTCCAACCAATGGTATCGGTGAAGATACCGCCTAGCACAAGGCCTAGGGCATACCCAAGTGGACTGCCCATCCCATTGATAGCAAAAGCAACATTTCTCCAAGGCCCCCTGGGAAAGGTATTGGCTATCAAGCTAACCGCTGTGGGGAGACACATGGAAATTGAAGCCCCGAGCAAAGTTCTGAAGAGGATGATCTGAATACCAGTCTGTGCGAGCCCAACAGCTAGCGTGAACACGACAAAGAGAAAGCTTCCGGTAACCCACATCAGCTTAGCGCCGACGACATCCGCAATTGCACCAAAGATGAGAAGTAGACAACCAGCTGCGAGCGCATATACTGCTGCTGGCCACAGAATGAGATTTTCCGAGAGACCGACCTCTTGGGCGATCTTTGGCAACGCGGCGATGAGAATGCCTGAGCCCATTGTATTGAGGAAGCTGATGCCAGCGAGAGTGATGATGACGATGACACCTCTGGTTTTGGATATGCCCAGTTCACTTGTTTGAGGTTGGATTGATGCATTGTCATTATCATTCTCTGCAACTGGAATGTCGGGCCTAGGGTCGCTTTTGAGTGATGGCTGATTGAGACTGGCCGTCCTTAACTTGGTCTCGCTCAGTGTTTCCAGGGGAATAATTCCGCCATGAATTGATGCGACGCCACTGCCGTTGGTGATATCGAAGCTGCGATCCATTGATACTGACTATATGGTTGACAACAAGTAAGCTGGTTGCGGGCGCGTCCCGTATATAATGTGAAGTTTAAGCTTATTATCTTGATTCGGTTAAGACGTCATCGCTATCAAGGGCGCGCTATTGACATGAGTGACATGGCACTTGATTGGCTATATTACAAGCGTAGAAATACAGCCAAGCATCCTTTGCCAAGCACCCTGTGATGACAGGCTAGTAAGCCATTAATTCAATTAAAACTCCTATGTACTTTATGAGCCTATGGGTCCTTCAAGTCCTAATCTAGACTTGCACCGGCAGCTCCTTGACCTCCTCCCATAAGGCCTTCCCAAGCCATAACTTTATGATCCAGGCGTCTGTCCCCTTGACGCGAGAACTGTAATTTAGTAGCAGAAGTGAATCCAACACCTACTCCAGCTCCGGCTAAGGGCATAAGTCCAGTGACCACACCAGCAACTGCAAGTCCAGTTCCTCCAAGTATCCCTAGAAGGGGAAACAAGTTTCGCTTCAGCACATCTCGCTTCCTCATCTTCTCCACAGCTTCCTCGGTGTCGATGCATTGCTCCTCGTTTTCCAGGTTCAACTGTTCCAAGGACTCGTTGAGTTGAGCTTCTTCCTCTGCGATGTCCTGACGTTCAGCGTTTGCATTTGCCCGTGATCGACGGCCTATTCTCTCTTCGTAATCAACCTGTCGTCGCCGTAGTTGCCAGCTCTGACGTTCCTCTTGAAGCACGGTAGCATTAGCTGCGCTATCAGCTTTCAGGCGTTCGTGCGCCTGTCGTCCTTTCTCTACTTCCTGGGCTAGTTGCTGTTGCTCAGCACGGACCTTATTCAAGACCTTGGCATATGCTTTCTCCCTCTCGGCAAAAGCACTTTGTAAAGAGGAGCGTAGCTGTCGTTGAGCTGTTTTCATCTCTTGGATTTGGCCACGAAGCTCTGAAAGCGAAGTGTCTGATGTGAGCTCGTCCCTTTCTCCGTAGATAATGGAAGAAAGATCATCGCTGCACTTTCTTTCGGTCAATTCATATTCTGTCAACAACTCTTTTCCAGCGGCAGTTTGCGCCAGGCTTTTCCCCTCGTCGACCAATTCCCGCTGTATTCTTTGGACCACGAGTCCTGATCTATCATTTAGTCGAAGTAGTTCGCTGACAATGGATTGGGCCGTTCTGCAATCGCCCTGCCATCGTTTTGTCCGGCTGCCTTGTCGACAAAGCTTTCCCCAGAATTCTTCAGTTGATGCAAGACGAGTCTCACGCATCTCGGCTTCTCGGCGATTCAACTTTCCTCTCTGGGTAAGATCCCACATTGTGGTGATAAGAAAAACCCGGGAAGCTGCATGAGGACCACACATCTTTTCTAAAAGATTGAAGTTCTTCATGGCCGATCCCGATACTCTGTTATCGGAGATGCGATGGAGATATAAAACACCAGCCAAGTTCATCCCTCGGCGGTAGATGGTTGATGTGATGTAAGCCACCTCTTGCAGGATCTCCAAGTCGGATCGCCAGGTATCATTGAATCCTGGAGTATCTATCAGGTAGACTACCCGGTCGGAAATGGTCATGCTGTAAATTCCAATGCCCTTGGTGTCTATAAGCTGTCAATAAACTACCTGCTGAGTACATGAGGATCACTTACAAGACGTCAAATCGTGGCCGATTCCGACATCATCGCCAGTCACCTTAGAAATAAACGTGCTCTTCCCCACTCCAGTGATACCCATTACGAGAATCACTGTATGGCCAGGAGAAAGTGATCTATCTGGAGTTAGCCTCTAAGTTCCTGTGGGATCGAACAACGTACTGTGCTGGAATTACTTGTGTTCGGTCCATTCTTGCTTTGCTCAAATGGGATAATACAGCGTAAATAGTTCGGTGAGACCCAGAGGGATAAAGATACGACCATCATTCTGGTAGCTCTGTATTTTATTTATTCTGGTAAGGAGCCTCGTCAAGCGGCCTCCTTCGCTTTGTCCGGACCTTTTGCAAACAAACGAGGTCACATTTCCGTACCCAGGGCGGCTATACAGTTTATGGATGGCAAATGTGCAAGTATCTTGGCCCCCAATTCCCAAAGCGTTATTGCTGACAGCTGATCATATCTTTATGTAGACCCTTATCAATATCTGAGGCGCAGTCATAACTCTGAAATGCGGCCCAGTGTCACCAGGAATAGCGTAATGGTTGCTCAGCTGCAGTCAGATATTGACAATGAGGAAGGCGCTTCGCCGCAAGGCTGCGAATAATAAGTTGGAATTCCTATTTTCCTTCTCAACCTGTAACCGAATAAGTTGGATGCGTAAGCGAATGTTGCTTGCGGTAATAACCAAAAATAGTTCAGTTTCCCAGAGCCTGATTTCCCTTTTGATCGAGGCCAACATCGACTGCGGACACTCGAGTACACACATAAAGAGAGCTACCCGCCCAGTTAATCTCGAGAGGACATGGACAAGATCTTAAAATACAATTCAATCAATACTTTCACAATCATCTTTCATATATCCTTCATCCAAGCAGCATCATTCCAACATGGGTTTCGGTTCCTTCCAGTCTGATGAACTTTTCATGCAAGCACCGGAATCGAAAGGAGTGTTCAGGAAAACATTCCAAACACCCTTCAAACCCAGCCCTTCCGACATCTTCATAGCTGTCATGGGAATGACGGGTGCTGGGAAAAGTACTTTCATCTCACATTGCACTGAGGAAGAAGTGCGCATCAGTGAGCCAGGCGCGCTGGAGTCTTGTCAGTTTAACTCTTTCACTCCTTTTAATAGCCTTAAATCTAATGCTTGGTAGGTACTCAAGATGTTCGCGTGCACAAGTGTACAGCCTTCAGCCCAGTTGCGAACGTATACCTCGTTGATACGCCCGGTTTTGATGATACCACTCGCAGTGACACGGATATCCTCAAGACCATCGCGAACTGGCTGACAGAGACGTACGAGCAGAAAATTAAGCTGCGTGGAATCCTGTACCTCCATCGAATTTCTGACAATCGTATGGGAGGATGCGCTAATAAGAACCTGATTATGTTCAAGCGCCTTTGTGGTACTGAGGGTGTTCAAAACGTCACCTTTGTCACAACTCATTGGGAGAAATGTGAACAAGCAGAAGGCGAGAGGCGAGAATCCACGCTTCAGTCGACCAAGCAGTTTTGGGGGTTCTTCGTGGACAAAGGCGCCAAAGTGCGTCGGCACGAGAATAACCAGGACTCCGCTCTGTACATACTCGAGCAGTACGTTCCAGGCTGGGCCACGCAACCGCCCGGCGAAGTCAATCTAGCCATTCAAACAGAGATGGTTGACTCTGGAAAGGACCTGAACAGCACGTCAGCGGGCCAAGAGCTACAAGACACGTTCGCTAAGGAACGGGAGAAGATGCAACGAGAGATGAAAGAAAGAGAGCTGGAGATGAGAGAGGCGTTCCAAGCACGCGATAAAGAGATGTTGGATTTGCTACGTGAGGAACAGGAAAACCAAAGAGCGGAATTGAGGCGCAGAAGTCGAGAGATGGACGAGCTGAAGATCAGCCTGAAATCCATGCATGAGGAAAGAGTTCAGAAACTTGAAGCTCGTCTCAAAGAACAGCATCAGCAACATATGGTTTACCGGCAGAATGCTGAACGTCGGGAACAAGAGCGTCTCGCTGAGATTGAGCGGATGCAGTCGAAGCATGATTCCGAGCGTCAACGCCAACAGAGCATGCTTTCGAGTCTGGAGTCACAGGTCAATGAGCTCAAGCGACGATCGCCTCAGCCTCAAGTCTCCAATGGCAGCTACGGCAGGACGACACCATCTTACAGGCCTCCTCAACAAGCCGGTGATAACTTTTACAAGTATCGCCACAGTTCTGACGATACGTGTTTGACATGCGGGAAGCGCTTTAGTACTCGGGATGGTCTGTTTAGTCATCTGATAGCCTTGCAACATGGTCGAGATACTGCGACAGGCAAATCAGAAATGTTGGAGAGGAATTGGATAGGGGATGTTGTTGCAACACAGTAGCATGTGAGACGCATCATCTGGGTCACGCCGGTTTGGAAATAAGCATTCTTTTCTATATGTAGTCGTATTGTTTTTATTTGCTCGAATATAATTGCAACATGTATTCCACTGCCCAAGGTATGCGTCCTGTGCCAACTGAGAAAGAGATTCCTTCTAGACCCAGCTAAGGCAATCCCCTGATGACCGTAAAATCATTTGTCACCACGACAGCATCCTTGATGTGTGGTTTGTCAGTCTCATTTGTTGTCTGTACTGTAGCAAGACTCAGGGTGTGGCTGTAAGACATCAATTCCAGCTCATCGTCCAGTTCCGCCCTTTGGGCCCGAGCTCGTGATGTTAGGGCCCTATTGCTAGATGGTTGACGTGAGGATGATCGTACGTAACCGTTGGCGCTGCGGTCTGCTGTATTTCCGGGGGACTTGGATCCCACGAGAAGACTTTTGAGACCAGGGAGAGAGACGACGATGACAGCAGTGCTCATTTCGATGGTGCACCATGCATCTGAAAAGATGGTTAGTATCAAAGTTATGATGAATCGCGTAGATTTTATAAGCGAATGACAGAAGGTGATAATGAACATACTGCCAGAAGGATCGTCCAGTTCGTAGTCTGTAGCGACATATGCAATAAAACGAGCAGTGCTGATCAGAATGGTTATTAATCCCAAGGAGAAGATGCCAATGAGTCCTATCCTTTGACGTCTGCGAAGCTTCAAAGAGCTGATGACAAAGAAAGGTAGGCAGAAAACTATTCAAGAGTTAGTTGGACCCCGGCAAAGACTGAGGAGGGTTCACATACGGGATAAATCTGTACTGATATTCAACGTCCAGTTAACAACAAGATCGGCAACAGAGTTCCATATAGAATTTAGTTGGTTCTCGAGCGACCTTGTGAGGTAAGATTATCAGCGTACAGTCTTACTGTCATAGCGAAGTGGTATACTTACCAATTATCCGATATAGGGCGTGTGATTAGGGTATCCGTTAATATTGTCGCAAAGAAAGCAGCTACCACGAATCCTGTCGTGATATATAGTGCTATCCTCAAACGCCTGAAGCCTCGTGGGATCAGCCACCAGTAGAAGACTAAAATGGAAGCTTTAGGCCAGTAAAGGCCGACGTCGAAGAAGTAGCATGCTATAAATACGGTCTGACACGAGTTAGATATTAGGAACGCTGTGCAAAAGTCGAGATAGCTTGTTACATAGTACGCACCTTTAAGTACTCGACCGAATCAGTTGCACCTGATTCTGGATCGACAGGGTAGATCTTTGCAAGGTTTAAAGCTTTAATCGAGCAAATAAACCACCCCAGAGTTGATAGCCATCCACACCAAACCAGATAGTCAGGAGGGGTAAGAGATCGATGCTCAATACCAATTCGAACCCATACACGTGTAATGGTTACTAGCAGCGATAAGACAAGTGCGACTACTTGTATTGCCTATTGAACAGATCAGATCGGCTCTCGTTAGTGTGTAAGTCCCTAGTCCTTACTATTGAAGTGGAGATCTCCATCCCAACAACCAGGAGCCCAGGCCCTGGAAAGCTTGTTATGTCTGACAGTCACACTCGACGTACAAAATTTCTAAAAGACCAAATCCCTCAAATCCCTAACCAGGTATACGGTATATATACTGGGAAGGGCTAGAGGTGAAGAAACAGTGCACCATCTGTGCTCTCGGAGGAGTGGCATGCACCTGGCCAAGCCACACACGCTAACATCTAGTCGTTGCAAGTAGAGGCACGACTAATGAATTAATAGGCCCGATGGCTTCCTTCCGGAACAGAATGTTGGACGATGCCGGAGATAGCATGACTCGGCTATGTCCATGGGTCCAATAGCTTGGTTTGAGACTGTTGCTAGCTTGGAATTATATTTCCCTAAACCATGAAGCGATCAATAGCAAACATCTCTAAAACCGGCAAATTGACAAGGCACTTTAGAGGAAACCAACAGAACTGACTTAGTCCCGATTGGTCAGATGTGTGAAGAACCCATTACCTTTAATTTTCCGGTCTAGAAAAGGGGGTCAGTTATGCTTACTTGAATATTATCCTAGTATAGCCTTACTGATAAGCTGTATGGTCCTGTCATCCTCGTGTGTTCATTGCTTAGATATTGCAATTGCAATATGCGCAAGCCACTCCAGTTACGGAGATTACTTATGTAGTGAGATCTTCATCAAGCCACTTTCTGGCCATTAACAACAACGCCAACGGCAATGGTCCTGTTGTAGAATAGTCTCGCTTAACTAGTTTGTCCTAAAACAAAATAGGCGTTGGTTGGAAGATCCAGTTGGTGGTCGATCTGATTTTAGCCTCCTTTCCGGAGGGTTTGAGCCGCCGGGCCCACCTCTTCACCACCACATCTAACACTTATCCGGGAAGAAGACACAATACAGCCACAATAATTCATTCTTGAAGGTAGCAATAAAGTAACTTAGGTATCGTATGATGTAAATCTGATCGACCAATGAAGTATTGTAGTAAAGCATTATTTTAATTGCATTCCACTGTGTTAACGGTCTTACCTGATCAAGTATCTGGTTGCATTGTGTCTGGAAGCTCAAATAACTCTACAACTTTTCAACGAGATTGCAAAAAGTCGGGCATGGGTTAAGACCGCCTGTGTTTGAATCTGTGATTTCTCTCAGTTACAGGAAAGTTTATCTAATATTGGTACGATCAGGGCGATGCATTCGCTGCTACATTGAACGCGATAGTATCACATTCAGCGGCTGGTTCATATTCTGCATTCGCGTATAAATCTTATCGATAAGCTCTGGCCAACGAGAACTACCTACTCGTGGTATAAATGTATAAAATTCACAGTGGTACCTTTTCGCTCTGTGACATAACGTCGAAGAATGAGAAGACTTGACAAACCATGGTGTTCCAGGGACAGCTTCATTGCTTTTATCCTTACGTTCCTCAACACGCTGCTTCTAGGCCTCGGTGTTATAGTTAGGAGCAGAATATTTGGCGCCTACCCCTGGTAGTATGTCTCACAGAGAACCTGAAGGAGCATTCGTCACATGTGTGACGGACCGTCCTGAGTGTCATAGCACCTTTGTTCTGTATTGATACTATTTGGGAGGTAAATATAGAAACATCTAGATTTACACGGGCGCGCAATGCACCTCCCGGGTAAGACGAGACGGACAACGCAGCGACCGGCTCCAGTTGTTTAACGAGGAACTACCAAGATAAAGAGCAAGAGCTTACTTACAGGCCACAGCGTACTTAGTCATCACCAAAAGAGCTTTACAAATACATATCAACAGTCATGAAGTTAGACAAAGATTCGGCTGTTAACAATTCTCATTCAGCTGCATACTGCAACGCTAGGTATTTGACGCTTCGTTGTAAGACATGTACATCTAGTTGCCCTTAACACGGCCATCGGGCTTTCCATCCTTGCGAAGACCATTGTGCTCAGTGGGCTTGTAGTCACCACTGTCGTCGCTGGTGCTCTCGAGACCTCCGCTGCCGCTACCAGAGGTCTTGCCGCCCTGCTCACCAGCCTGATGAGGGTCGACCTTTCCGTGGGCGAACTCGCCGGTGCCGACACGGCCGTCGGGCTGGCCGTCCTTGCGGAGACCATCGTGCTCTATTGATAGTGTTAGTGGGATATTGTATAATGGTGGAAGTTTGAGGGAGTTGTACCAGTGGGCTTGTAGTCAGACATGATGAAGTTTGGAGTTGTGAAAAAGGAGTTGAAGTTTGTGATGATTGTTGTTGGATTGATAGAATTTGAGTGTGATGATGGATTGAAAGGGCAACTTGTAGCGTCTCAACCGTCCTTCTTATAGACAACCATGCTCATCAATTCTCATAAGTGACGACTATGATACATGAATTCATTGACGTCACAATCCAAATCGCGCTGCGCGCGTCAGCATAAGAAAAGCTCAGACCGCAAACAAATTGAACAAACA
Source organism: Fusarium nelsonii (assembly GCA_014898925.1). Taxonomy (NCBI): domain Eukaryota; kingdom Fungi; phylum Ascomycota; class Sordariomycetes; order Hypocreales; family Nectriaceae; genus Fusarium; species Fusarium nelsonii. Next base: position 21,414 of record JAAVUC010000512.1, read on the forward strand.
GATCTGCAATGTTGCTACAGAAATAGCCATGTCAACGTCATGAATCGGATTGATCGAGGTGTTGGTCTCTATTGTCGATAGGCAATATGGGGTTATAGTGGTCATTGACTTTTGCTTTTGTTAATTCCCCAGCCCTAAATTGCCCTGAGAATTAACGCTCAGGTACCATCGATCGCCGCAGATCTAGTGCAGTCCCCCTGCACGAGATTACGGGTTAGGCTGACATGGGTTAGATCTAGATCGGGATGCATTGAGAGGTTAGATCGGCGGAGACCATGCTCCGGTTTCTCAGATCTCGGTTCATTTCATTTGATTGTTCTTTTCAGCCACGGGATCATGGACCCGGCGATCGAATGTCGGTGAGAGGTTGACATATGTCATAGACGTCAAGTCTGTCTTACAATACAGTCTTATTGAGGCTCGTTATAGAATTGTGAGGTAGGGGATATCGAAGACGACAGGGGAGACTGCGGAACTAATGTCCATTCCACGTGTCCATTCCGTCTGAGTGCTACGTCCGGAGGAGAAGCGTTTGTTGTGATAGGTTCGACCTTAGTTCCGTGCAGTTGCTTGATACCTGTTCTGGACTGACGTCAAGGAGCACGGGAAGCAATAGCCCAATCATTCATGATCTGTCAGACACTATAGCTCAGTCAGCTTGCTCACTGTCTGACCATAGAGCTTCTCGTTTATTTGATCTAGGAGACAAACTTTCCATTGTGTAGTCATTACATACGATCCTACCTGACTTGGCCACGTCACAAAGCAAGTCAAACGCATGATCGAGTTGACGTTAAAGTCAATGACGCCCTCTTTCACAGCAATCAATCCTGATGCAGAATTGGCGCTACCGCCATTGTACCTGTGCTCAAGCTGCTTTGCAGACCATCGCGTACTTCGTTCAAACTCCCCATCATGAGCGGTTGAATTCTTGCCCTGGGTTCAACTATCCGTTATTTGCTAGGGTTAAGTTCCATCCGTAGATACGAGGCTCTACTTCCTTCGCTGAGAGTTCTCGCCAGGGCGAGCAAACTTACCAATTCACCGACCCGTGTCCATGTTAATCCTTCATTCATCACATAAGATTCATAACCATGGATACAATAACAACACTAATCTCCAACGTCACTGAGTGAGGCTCGTCACCATGGTTCTCTCTTTCCCTTCCCAGTTCCCCTCCAAAATCCAGAGAGCTTTGGCTCGAGTCTCTCCTTTCTTGTCCCCGGTGAGTGATTCCAACATCAAAGTCACTGAATACAATGCTGATACGACTGCAACCCTCCAACATCATTTTTTTTCCTTCTTTTTTCTTTTCTTTTTTTGGTCTTTTCATAGTAGTATTTGGCTCAATTCCTTCTATTTCTGATTGTTCGCAATTTCATACTGGTTACTTCATCTTCAAAGCACATTTCACCTTTCTTCAAAACATACCAACACACACTATCCAAGTATCAAAGAAATCGTTTCCAACTCCAGTTCATCCCACTTCTCAACTTGTACCTGCCCGCTAGCCAGACGATACGCGATCTCCCCTTTCCATTCAACCCATAAGACCAAGTACACGTCCTTTGTCACCGTCGGTTCCCAGGCCTTGGTCAATCTATTCTTCCTCGCCGAGTATTTCCTGATTTTACAGACTGCCACCAAATCCACCGGCTGTCCTGACTCATAACCAGACGTGTACTTGGGGAAACGAGCCAAAAAGTCGTGGTTCACTAAATTGAGGACCCCTACCTTCTGCCTACGGCAGTTAAAAAGCAAGGCATCTTTCTCAGCGCCTCTCTTTTGAACCCCCCAGAGTTGAGCTTTGCTCGTTTTACAGAAGAGATACTCGGTCTGCTCAGGCATATCTGGGGGTGTCGATTCATCTACCTCGGGGATAGGAAAGGGATAATACCACCTGTCTCGCTCTCCGAACCCAATCATGGACTCATGTTTGAACGATTCATGTTTGAAAACATATCTGTCACATCCACTTGGGAATAGAAATGGCCCATCATCCGGGGATGAAGTTTCCGATGCTTCATGGCGTGACCATCCTGGCGGAAGTGGTTTCGAAAGGTCCTTATAGCCATTTCGATCCTCATACCACGTTGATCTGATTCTTCGCCATTGATCACGCGGATCAGTCGGTGAGTGACTCGTATACCATTCAGTAATGGATATTGTTTCTTCAGTTTCATCAGCCATGGTCACCATGGTCGCTTCATTATATGCCGTACTGATGCAGCCCTGCCATCCGATCCAGGACCAAGAAGGAAGACCAGATGGTTTGAGCTGCATATCTCGAGGTCTTGATGAACGCGTACGTCTTTCTAGGTTATCAGATTCTGCATACCAACCTAGACCACGCTCAAACATCATTTCTGGTATTCCATATAAGAAGCCACCTTTAAAGCAACGGCTTAAGACGGATAAGAAGCCGGAAATCGCAGGAAAGGCATCTTCCTCGTATCGAAACCCGAGTTCGTTGTACGTTGATACAAGATAGTCGAAGGCGCGCCAATCAAAGAATCCAGCCAGGAGGGGTCTAAGCGAAGTGTCAATTGTCGTTGGTACGTCAGTGTCCACATCGACTTGTAATCTTGGCGTCACTTCTTCATGCCAGACACTACACTGACATTGCCAGTGTAATTGCTCCCCACTGATGACTATTTTTCGAGAGGAAAGTCTTGTTTCCTGATATATCCAGCCTCTCTCGTAGTACGGCATCCAAGATTCCAGTTCGAATTCGACGTTCTCCCTTATCAGCAAACTTTCATCTCCAAAGGGAACGATGCGCTGTTTGAGTTTTCGAGGCGTTGAAGTCCTTTTGATGCCTGCCAGACCGGTTACCGAATCACCGTCAACTGCTGCAATGGTGACAATGGCGTTGGCATAGATAGCGCCCATTAGAGCCAGCTGCTTAGTTGTTGACTCTGGGTCTTCATGAGTCACGCATATGGCATCTGCCCAAAGGTATCGCTCTCCTATAGCTGCAGTCAAGTGAATAGCATTTCGTATGATTGGTGAAATATATTCTGAAAAGGGTGGAGACTCTAGAGCGCCTGGTTTTCGGAGTTTTGCAAGGGTGTTGGTGTCGATTAGACGGCTGATATGGTCCCCGTACACATAGCTCAAAGCCACATAGCCCCCACCAACATTTCCTGCTACAACGCAGTTTTGTTTCACGTCGATCAACCAGGCAGGTCGCGTTTGCCAGATCTTGAGAGGATTATGACAAAAAACGCCATGGGACGAGAGGCAGGTATTTTTCCACGTATTCAGCACATCTAAATCCGCCCATTTGGGATCGAGAATTCGAACAGTGCCTGGATGGTGAGGTATATGAACTTGATCAATTAGAGCAAGATCCCAAATGAATCCAACATCGTCTCCAGTCCCATCAAGATAGACCATATGGCCTGCCTTGATAAGTCGGATTTCGATTCTCCTGCGCATGATATCTTCACTTAGAACCTTGCTACACTCGTAGAATGCTTGGACGAGGGGTTTATGATGAGGGCATGGTGTGGATAACGCTTCTTCGAAGGATCCAAGTTGGATTGAATGCATGAAATCGTCGTCACTCGTGAGCCGTCGCCACACAGCCTGACAAGTTTCGCAGCTGGTAACCCAGTCTGGTGTTTTATAACCGACTTGCGACGCATCCGACATCGTAGTAGACTATTCTCTTCGCTGCTGTGGAGTGGTTCTGGTTGATGGGAGATTTCATGAGGCAGCTGAGCTGACAGCGCGCAGGGATCATAATGAGTGCATTCACGACATGTCACCAATGAGCATTGAGTAGTGACGTGAGTTACTCGAATTTGGGCCTTAGGCATCATACCTACGCTGCATTCTTACAACCAGCTGTCTTCGGACCCTTTTGAAAAGGCCAAACAAAGCTGAAGCTTGATGACAAATCTAGCCTACGTATAAGCCATAGTTCGGGGCAAGATCGCATAAAATGGTACCAGTCGAACCGTAATACTGGCAGCTTTTATATAGTAACCCATCAGATATACCTGAAAGTCCTACGATGCGGATCGCAAGTAGCCTAATGAGTGCTTATGCAACCGTTGGGCCGTTTCCAGCTAATAAAGTTCTGCCTCAAGTCGCAACAAAGTTATCCTCGGTCTTGGGCTGTTTCTATGCACGTGATTGGTTCAATATTACGATATGCTCAAGGTATGGTAAGTCTTGTCGGTGCTCCATAATTCTCCCCAGACTTTGAAGTGTATTTGGTAGTATTCCTATCATCTGGAAATATTTCTAGGAGAATATTGCCATTATCATCAATGTGGGTCAAGGTCAATGTAAGATACTTGATGAGCAATGAGATTCTGGGCAGACAATAGTCGGCCGTGATGTGATGATTATGTAGCCAGCAGGCTGACTGAAGGATTTGACAATAGCATGCATCAAGATGTGGTTTCTTTTCCTTCGCGAAACTTCTGTGCGTGGCCAACAAAACACCTCATTCCTGCAATCCGGAATCATTCCCCGGCAGACCAGGTATTGAACTCCTGGAATACACGTAATGTTTTTTTACCGAACGCTTTTGAAGCAATATTGATGTCAGTAGCTAATCCCAGAGATGATATATACCAGGTGTAGGGTTGATCCATCGGACCGACCTCCGACCGTTCCGGCCGCACACTCAAAGTATCTACATACACATCCATAACTCAGATACCGATCGTGTCTTATCTATACCCAAGAATGCTTACTCATAATCCATTTTTCAGGGTACATCAGCTCAAGAACAGAAGGCTGATCAAACAAGCTCAGCCACCTCCGTCCAGCTTCAAAAGTAATGGTCCACTTGCGCCCAACGCCAAGTCCAACCTAAAACCTATCCCGCGCTCATCTCTCCGTCAAGTAACACCGATCATCTCATCTAGAAACTTTACCCGAACTTTTCTATATAGCTTGGCGTGGAGTCAAAAACTTGGGGGAGATAACAGACCCCGAATACCGAGATTCAAAGACAAGATCGAAGATGTTGTGCAGTGCCCAGATGCCAGTCAACACACTTCTGGAATTATGATGTATCTGTCTGTGTGAATGGCTGACTTACGTCTGAGCAAACGTGGTTGCGGGCAACTCATAATTTCGATTTAAATGCCTCAAGGACGTGCGGACTTTCTGACCTCTTGGCCTTCCACTTCCCCTCGGGGAATCCTTGATTGTACCCATATATAGGCGAGTGCTTGTGAGACCTATCCAAGTGTCGAGCAACGTGACTATCTAGAAATGGGTCTCGTCAATGTCAAATGACCAGCAGGAGAGGACCCTGATCAAGAACAACCCTGAGGCGATGAGACCAGTCGATTGGATATTCCGTAACATTGAGGTTCGCGGATAGGCACTTTGCGATAAGGGACTTTTGGTGGAGACGATGCAGTGGCCATGAAGCCTTGAGATGTATCCTGCGGTAAAATTTGAGGCATATCTACGGATCCAAGCGCATAATGCTCAACAGGCAGGTAGTATGCCTCTACCCAAGGACTATGCTTGTTGAACTCGGGTTTGATCGGACGAGAGTCGCGTAAATAATATATGATTAACATGATCATCCAATGCTTAACCACAACAAGCTATGATCATTCTAGCAAATGCCGAAGTTATCGCCACTGAAGTCAAGTTCGCGCCACAGCAAATCTACAATATTCTACCTTATGTCAAACTGACATCTTTCGCATGCTATGCCACGTTTCAATCACAGCATATATTCCCGCGATATTTCCCGTCACCTTAAATTCCGTAAACGGAAGTCAAGTTGCATACAGCGCATATCTCAATCCGGGGTGCAGGGTAACATGGTCAATAGGGCCCACTGAAGCCTTGATCAAGAAAATACCCATAAAATAGCGGCATCAAACAGAGAGCGGAAGTGTACGCGACGCGACGGGTCGTGTGCAATATGGGTGAGATATACAAGTGGCCTGAATCAAACGTTACGAGTAAGCATTGCTGTTTACAAAGTATTAGCAAGTTTCAGTATTTGCTCATCATCATCAACTAGGAAAAAACTTGAATGATGATGATGATCAAAGCAGAATGTTTCAAGAAATCTTAAGGTAGTTGTCATAACGTAATGTGAGACCACGCCACAGCAAATGAGCTCACTGATCAACAACCTGAGGCTTGTAAGCGAAGGGTAAGACAGAAATACCCACTCAGCTCTCCAGCTGTATTGGTTGAGAGATTGACCCATTTAATATCTTCAATCCGAATCTGAACTTCCTTGCAAGGAATTTTCTTTTAAAGATCCATAGTCTATATTCTAAAGGGCGGTCGTGCATGGCGGCGCTTTTCCGGACTGGGATACGGTGTACGAGTCAGTGTAGAGGATCCCTTCTTCGGCACTACCACGGCTGCGCGGCAAATCAACGGACTAAGAGGAGACTAGAGAGTAAAGAAAAGAAGCTTCCATTTGCCAGGGAAGAGTGAGTTGATATTTATGTCACTCAGATACTGTTAGTTCCCCGTTTCTTCCCTTCCAGCCACCCGCTGCTTCAGTCAGGAATTTTACGCGAAACGATGATGAGGCCAAGGCATGAGTCCGTGTTTAACCTGATTAGCATAGAGTTTATTACGGAAGTACGTACTCTTAGAAAAGGAGAAGGTATACCCGCCGCCACTTATGTGTGTGTGATCTCAGGTACTTCGGTCAAACTTGCCCATCATCAGGTTCAGCTCGGTTGGCCCAGTATATTCTATGTCAATCAATCAGTCCGGACCATTCTATTCACAACCCAGAACCAGTTTCCTGTCAATCTGTGAGGCATTATTGTTTCGACCCTCAATTGAACAGCGTCTAGACTTGCTGATTTGGCCATATGTTTTGTGTCGTTGTGTTGTTTTGCATCCACAGTCCCAGTTGATGATATCCACATAAATGATCACGCTTCAAAGCTTTTTCACCGAATAGACAGAGACAAGTCCTTTCTAGACCGACCAGTAAGATACGAGGCGACGATAGCCGATGATGGAGTTTTTTTTCGTGTTGGTTCGTGGCGAAATAGGCGAACAAGAATATGAAAGTAATTTGTCAAACCACGATATGCCCTGATGCTCTCAGCATGCAACACTGGTTTGTATCGGAAGAGAAAGAAAAAGGCAGAAAAAATGAGGCGGCGGCGGCAAAGGCGGTCTAACCCGTTCTCACCGTTCCCATATCCTAGCCAACTATTACTTACGGTAATTTCCAGACGTAAAAGTACGTGTCTGATCCATATTTGGACACTACAGTTTTTAACCGCGCCCCGAACCCAGCAATGTGGACACTAGAATACCGTAAAGAATGTTCCGCGCACCAATTAAAAGCCTTGTATAGAGAATTTACTCTGTCTCGGAGTAACTAGAGAGACGAGGTGCCGAGGAACACATACGAAAAAAGAGCGCTCTTCTTTGTACCTTGCTGGGATCGGTTTCTTCCCGAAAATAGCGTTCCCTGCATCACATCGCGCTAGCGGCCCTTGAGTTTCCTGTTCCGTCAGTAGAAGAGAGAAGTTTATCATAACCTCATCTATCGTAACAAGACAAAAACAGAGAGACATGTCGGGATGAGCAGCAAGTCAGTAATATGTGTGGATGGCAGAAAACCAAGCCTTTTCACTTGCCAGTCAGGTACCGTCACAGTTGATACGTACTAAACGTCTTTGTCGACCCAGTCTTTTACTCCTGTTTTCAGTATCCTACCGCGCTGTATATCCACTTTTGGTCTCCATTGTCTAGGTTTCTCAAGTAATGTTCCCACTATGACATGACCCTATTCAGAGCTTGGCAACGACCCTTAATTTTCTTCGCCTACAGCCAGCACCCAACAAATTCCCGCACGGCGTTACCGGCGCTGGTCTCCTGAGTCGAGTACATACAGTCTAGTGTACGTTAGTTGTTGTTTTGTCTCTATGACGTAGCTCTCAGCCTCAAACAGACATCACCTCAACGATCCACTGGCCCTTGTTCTGCCCCATGGGGAGCGATCCCTGAGGTACATACATTCTCTATGTATCATCCTAGAGGATGGTAAGGGATCACTCAAAGTGAGGCTATGCATGTACTGTTAGTCTAACCCAGCTAACGTTCCAGATGTTCAAGAAGTTCTCGGCGTCTCCAGCGTCAGATCCCAAATCGTTGAGTTATTTAAACCCAGCCTATCTGTCCCCATTCCCGTTTCTGACGGTTTCTCGGTTACTCTACTCTACTCTCTCTTCTATTCCTCTTTCATCTCTTCCATTTATATACCAACAAGCATTTGCCCTTTTCACTCTGCAGATCACTTGCATATCCTCGTCCGTGTGTGACTAGACCCTTCTCAACCCCTCCAGTGTAAGTTGTCCTGCCAGAACCCTGCTTTTTATTAGTCGTCTCGGTTCTGCATGCAAGACAACATGTCTAGCAGCAACACGTACGTATGAGCGCACACGTGTATGAGCACCTACAGTTTGCAGTACACTCTGCCAGGGCTCTTACTTCGGTCATACTTTTTGCTTCACTCTTCAAGAGTCTACATCATAGTTTGCATATGACTTCATCAAATTTTAACCCTGCCCATTTTTATTCAACCAATTCCGCTACCGAGACTCGCCAAGCCTCCACTGGCAAAAAAAAAGAACCACCACCACAAATACGACTTGAAAAAGATCTCACTGGGGACGCTTTGACTGACATGGAATTTCTCAGATACTAGCCTCTTCTCTCTCGACACCACCACCACCACTACAACCTTCATCTCACTATCACAATGGCAGCCTCAACGGATCCTACAACAAATCTTGCCAGCGAATCCGAAAAAGGGAACCAGCAACCTCTCAAAATGGAACCTTCAGACTCAAATCCTCCCAAGTACGAGCACGACTCGACATCCAGCTCAGACGGCGAAGTCCCCAAGGGCGAGACAAGCGACGAGATCGGAAACATTTTTGAAGGTGAAGATGGAAAAAGCTACAGAACCATGACCCGATGGGGTACCATCTTTGCTCTTCTCACCAACCAATTCGGTATTGGAGCTCTCGGTCTCCCCAGCGCTTTCGCGACTCTCGGTCTCGTTCCCGGTTTTATTACCCTTTTCGGCTCCGCCCTCTTGGCCTGGTACACCGGCTTTGAGCTGTACCGCTACTCCATTCTGCACCCTCAATGCGTGCACATTATTGATTTGGCCAAGGCTGCTGGTGGTCGACCATGGCAAATCATCGTGGCCATTGGATTCCTCATCCAGGTCATCATGTTCTGCTCATCCGCTGTCGTCACTATCTCAATTGCCTTCAACACCATGACTGAGCACTCGATCTGCACTGTCGGTTTCATGGCTGTCGCCACAGTCATTTCATACATCCTCTGCGTCCCCCGTACTGTCAAATTCATTTCTCGCAGTGGTCCTCCCACTGTTATTTCTCTGGTCGGCGCTGTCCTCATCGTCATGATCAGTCTTGGTTTCGCCAACCCGGTACAGGCCCCCGAGAACTGGACCCCTACCATCAAGGCCTTCAACAACCCTGGATTTCGCAACATCTTCAACGCCGTTCTCAAGATTGTTTTTGCTTATGCTGGTAACCACTCTTATGTTTCATACATGGCTGAGATGCGCGATCCCCGCAAGGATTTCCCCTTCTCTCTCACTTGGCTGATCTGCCTTACCACCGCCTTCTACTCCATGCTCGCCACCGGTATTTACTGTCTCGCTGGCGAGTACACCACTTCTCCCGCCCTCGGCTCCGCTCCTCACATCTACGCTAAGGCTGCTTATGGTGTTGTCCTTCCTGCTATCCTGACTGGTGCCCTTGCCAACGGTCACGTCGGTGTCAAGTACATGTTCATTGTCTGCATGAAGCAGATGAAGGCCACCCACGAGATTACCTCTAACAGCATCCGATCTTGGGCTGCCTGGATGATCTGCACTACCATCTTCTGGATTATCGCCTTCATCCTTGCCAACGCCATCCCCATTTTCGACTCCATTGTCTCGATCCAGTCCGCCACCACCTACGCCTGGTTCTCCTTCGGAATGAGTGGTGTTTTCTACATCGTTTCCCACAAGGGCGTCCACTTCAAGGGAGGCAAGAACATTAGTCTTTTCGCTCTCAACGTTGGCATCATCATCTTTGCCTTCTTCCTCAACGGTGCTGGCCTCTGGGCTTCATTGACCGAGATGCTTGACATTTTCGCTACTGGCGACAATGTCAACGGTACTTTCAGCTGCGGAGACAATTCCGCTCTGTAAAGTGATGATTATCTTTCCAATCTTACGAAATGATGGATCGACATTTAGCTCTGAACAGGATAGGGCACATGAGTCATGAGCCGGGCTTTTCTTTTGGCGTTTCTTTCACAACTTATAGACTAAGCATATACCATCAAGCGAACATAGCATAGCCTTGAAAATTTATTTGTTCTTTCTCAAATGGCTTCTCATTCTGCATCAGTGACTCGTTGTATAGCTCACCATATTAGGCGCTTGGTTTGTTTGGTGTTTACCGAGAGTCAAGCAACCGGCGTTAACGTTTGAATAAAGCTAGCGGGAGTCAATGTTCTGGAGGAACCAATATGCTAGACAAACATGCTGTATTAAAGTTCAGCTTTCAACTAAACTCTAAGCATGTTGGCCATCTCAACGAAAGATTGAATGACGACCCTAAAAACTTCGAACAAAAGCTTCGAGACTGGGTTTTGTTAATACGGTACGAAGGTATTTAGACTGGAAGTGAACATGAACCTAGATTGATATTTTGCACGTGATTGTGGAGAGGCTTCATATGGTACACACTACATCTTTCAGGTCTAAAGTTAGTTAGTCAAGAGCGCATTAATGAATTTTGCAATTCTCGTATTTGACAGAGTAATTAGCTTAGTCCCTCCTCAGCTTAACGATTATTTGTTTACAAACGCTATCCTGCGAAGTCTATATCAAGATTACCCGGGTGACGTCAAAGGACTGGCGAAGTTCTTCTCCATCTACTTTCACGTCAGCTCTCGGATGGAAGTAAATAGAGTGCAACATGACAACAACCTTGACCTAAAGTTTTCAGCTTGCAAGTTCAAGTGCAAACTCATTCAACATGGGTCGTTCAAGCTTGACTCTAACTTGGCAAGTGTGCCTACATCTTAATCTTGAAGCGACTTGAATATTTTCAGAAGCGCAGATATAGTCGCGCATTTTGTCAAAGACACTTTTTCTGTTACATGAATACAGAACTCTATGAATTCTTGAAGATGCGCTCATATCCAGGATGAGTGTATATAAAGGGAAGATGTGGTTGGTATTTCCTTTTTCTGTCTTCCCATCCAGACATCGCACACGCAAGTCCTCTCCAGGCTTCGCGAGTCTCCAACTTCAAACCACTACTACTTTCACCACCCTTTACCTTTTCTTTTATTAGAAATCATCTATCACCATGTGTTGCGGTGGAGGAAGCAGCAAAAACAACGGCCGCCCCAAGAAGAAGGCGACGCGTGCCACTACAGGAGTGCGTCACGTAATCCCATATACTGAGACCCAGCAGGGTCCACCACCAGTGATGGTAACGAACCTCCGGCCTTCCGATCCTAAATATGTATCCCTGTGACTTACCATATTAGTAAAAGGTACTAATGCCAGTTATAGGAAGGCTCGTGAGGTGGCTAATTGCCGCCATGCGTGGGGTCTATCCTCTGGACCTGACAACTGACCTTCAAAAGATGGGTCTTGCTGAATAGGCGATTCTCCCTCTAGTCAGTCTGTTCGAGGTTGTCCACTGGTACTTGGATATACCCCGAGTCAAGACATGGGATGAGTTAAGAGATCTCGATGTGCATACGGCACGAGTTTTAGGATTAGATACTCAAAGTTCGTCTTCGTCGATGAAACAAAGATCTGCTGGAATAACTACCATTGGTCAACCTCTCAACTTGTATTGCCCTATCTTGACTAGCTTTAATTGCCTCTGCACATGTATACCAAATGCACCCATGCTCTCGGGACCATCGGTTGGAGGCCTCAGCGCCTAGATAGAAACACGAGTGGCAATCTAATCGCCGCATCTATCATCTTTTCAGCGAATAGCTTTTATTCCAAAGACTCGGCAGATTTAGATGCCGTTTCTCTTTATCTACTGCAGTCTGATTTGTGTACTGCCACAGTTCCACCGCATATAAGTTCAATCACATTACTTAACAAAAGAAAAGTCATCACCACAGGGGACGACCAATCGATTTTTAGGAAACCACATTTACATCTATTAGTAGTTACGTTTAATATAAATTCCAAGATTGTCTACACTGATATTGTAGACATTCCTCTGCGATGCACTGAATATCTCCCCTCTCGGTGCCGAAGCGGTGGGATTAACAACTCTATTTCCGTAACCGTTAAGATCCGACGGAAGAGCGAAGGCTTGTTGCAAATCGTCCTTTGACCTTTTAGGATTAGATCTTACCTTCAGCTTAGAGCAAGCGCCCGTTTTGTTGTCGATCACCCGAAATAGCGAACGTTAATCGCCATTATCGTAGTCGTTCTTCGGCATTTTGTGCTTTCGCGAAGGATGATGGGTGTTTCCTGGATTAACTCCGTGCAATAAGTAATTGTGCGCGCGACTTCAAAGGCGTATCCGGTATACGAAGCGATGGTGACGCCATAACGTCATGGATTGTATATAACCAACCTCGCGGCCCTTCATCTGTGAACCTTAGAATTGTCCTTCACACTCTTCATCAACCGCAACCCAGTCCCCAAGTATTCAAGATGCAATCTTCATCTTCCGTCCATGGTGCCGCCGCTCCATCCCGTCGACTCTTACTCAGAGGTGGCACCGTCCTTATCCATGACGATAAAGATAACGTGCAAGCTCTGGAAAGAGATATCCTAATCGAGAACAACATTATCACAAAGATAGCCCTGAAAATTGACGAGGTCGCTGGTGCAGAGATTATTGAATGCTACATGAAGATCATCTCTCCTGGTTTCGTTGACACGCATCACCATCTCTGGCAAACCCAGCTCAAAGGACGACATGCAAATGAGCTTCTTCTCGATTACATGGCGTCGGGAAACTTGCAATCGTCCAACTACACCAAAGAGGACATTTACTGGGGTCAACTTGGTGGATGCCTTGAAGCGATCAACGCAGGTACCACGACTGTTGTTGATCACTCGCATGTAAACACCTTTGCTGGTGCTGGTGAGTATATTCTCAGATTTGCAACATATAGAACCATATACTGATTCCTGATCCGTCCAGCCTCAACTGTTATATCTGCTACCGTTTCTTCAGGTCTGCGCAGCGTCTACGGATATTGCCCAACTGCCCGTGTAGCCTCATGGTCACCATTCGAAATGAACCAAGAAATGATCGCGCCTTGGATTCTGAACGAGATAGAGGACCTAGGCAACAAGGCCCCCTTCGGGGAAGGTCGCGTGACAATGGGTCTGGCCTTTGATCTCTGGTTCCTGCCCGAGCAAGTCGTTCAAGAAATCTTCCAACGAGCTCGAGAGGTTGGCATCGAGCTCGCGACTACCCACGCTGTTCGAAATCATCAGGTGAGCATGAACGATGTCATCCAGCAGGTTAAAAGTCGAGGCTTGCTAGACCATCGAATGCTTTTCAGCCATGCCAACGGATATCCTGCCGAGAGTATACAAGCTGTAGCGGATGCTGGAGCGCATATCAGCAGCACGCCTTCCACAGAGATGCAGATGGCACTTGGGGACCCTGTCTGTCTTTCTGAGGAGGCTCAGGCGCAGTCCAGTTTAGGCATTGACTGCCACAGTAACCAGGCGTCTAGCATCGTTTACGAGATGAGACTGGGCTTGCAAGCCGCAAGGGCGAAGTATAACCAGAAGATTATCGACCAGGAATTAGCTCCTCGACGCATCTCCAAGACTGTACAAGAGGCGTTCAACCTAGGCACAATCCAAGGCGCTAGAGCGATTGGCAGGCAAGATCAGCTTGGCAGTATCGCCGAAGGCAAATTAGCAGATCTGGTCATCTTCGACGCCAACACCCCCGAACTCCTGTGCGCGACCGAGCAAGATCCATTAGCTGCTATTGTCCTACATAGCAGTATTGGTAACGTGGACACTGTCATTATTGATGGCATTGTGAGAAAGCGTGGAGGTAAACTTCTAGATATCAAGGTGGAGGACAGTATGAGAGATATCACAGATGCAGAATTCCTCGGTTGGGGGGACGTAGCCAAAGCTATGCGAAAGTCAAGAACAGAGATCCTAGAAAGGGAGAAGAAGCAGGACTTTGTGGAGGTGAAGCAAGGAGTTATCCGTACTTTTTATGTGGACGAGTCCAAGCTGGCCGACTGAGATGGCGGGATCATCATTTTATACAGGCCAGATTTCAACATGAATTACTTAGCCTATTGTTGAGGTAGCTACTATTTCCTGACTTACGAAGAACAATATCTTCCTAAGAAAAAAAATATATTTGGCAAGAATGACACCGTAAGCAAAGGAACATATAACACACTCGTTTCATAAAGGTACTAAATTAAGTTAGTTCATAACTAATTGATACTTCTGTAAACAATCTTTATTATAGATAACCATGGTTCTGGTGCTGAGAATACTAGGACCATCCTCATCTTCGGGAAACTCATAATAACCAATATGAATTAACATTACTTGCCGCCCTCCAGCGTCTTCGATACCGCTGGGACACTAGGTTTCAAATTGGTAGAGATCATATCCCAGGAAAGGAGAGATGCTCTCTTGGAGGAAGCAGACAGACAATCTTATCTCTGTTGAAAAGCTTATATTAGGGCATGATCGTCACCTTAAGCTTTGGTGGCCTCTTTAGGCGAAAGGTCTCTTGACCAGTGTGGAACGTCGGAGTTACGGTGTTAGATATGTTAGGGGAAAAAACAAAAAAAAAAAAAAAAAAGCCTACACGAAGAGATGCTCTTATATTGTGTGTTGGCGGAACATTTCTACTTCAGCAAAATGTACACCAGGACATTTATCTATCGCCAAAATGCGATAATCTATTGCCTAGGTCCTCTATCGAGCTTGTGAATTTATTCTTTACTGTATTTATTCAGCTGTTCCATTCTGCTTCACCTCCTCTTCAAACTCACCCAACGGTTGAACCTTTCTCACAACCCTCGCAGGCGACCCCACAGCAACACTCCAAGCTGGAACATCCCTAGTGACTATAGATCCAGCCCCAACAGTACATCCATTTCCAATAGTAACACCAGGTAAGATAGTGACACCACCTCCAATCCAACAATCATCACCGATAGTGATCGGATAAGCATACTCAATATTGGCCCTGCGACTAGCAACCTCGATCTCATGCGTCGCCGTTGAAATCATAACATTAGGTCCAATCATGACTCGGTCGCCGATAGATACAATGGCAGAGTCTAGAACTGTCAAGTTAAAATTGGCGTAGAATCTCTTGCCGACAGACATGTTGGGCCCGTAGTCGGCTCTGAATGGAGGCTCAATGAAGACTTCGTCGTCCGCTACGTGCCCAAGGAAAGACTTGAGCATCTCAGCGCGTCTCTGAGTGATGTTCCCAATATTCAGGTCGTCACCTGAAGGGAACCAGGTGTTGTATTCGTTCATGGCTTTGCGGGCGGCAAGGCGAGCATTTGTAAGCTTGGGGACGAGAGAGTCGTAACTGAAATAGTATGAGTCAACTCAATCGTATCAACTTAGGTGATTTTTTAGACTGACAGCATGCCTGAGATCATCCTTTCATATTGCTCACAGTGAGGCACATTTGCCAGCTTAGAGGCCTTCTCCAACTCGACCGGGTTCTTCTCTTGTACCGCCATTGTATTGTAGTTCAATCTGAGGAAACAGGATACGAGGCTACCGATAAAAGGGGTTCAAAAGTTGTATGGTCGATCGCAGAAGAGAAGAAGAGGCGACGGGACGCTTTTATTGAGTCGTCTAGCTGCCAAGCCTTTATACAACGTCCGAGACCAAGCCGAATGGGGTAACTCTTGTAGGCCAGCATCTCCGACTCCGATTCCGATAAAATGTCCGATACAGCGGAACATCGGCCCGTCAGAAGAATAAGTAAGCATGTTGCGATTGCAAGAGCTCTGAACAAGTCTACGAATTCATTAGTACCAATGATAATTACCATAAAATAAATCGGTGGACTCACGAATTCCATCCAGGGCACGTTAGACTGGCTGTGAGGAGTTGTCCGCCGCCCCTCCCAGACCTTAGATAGAACTTCAGTCATCGCCGTATGTCGAAACCCTGTAGAGTTCTTAATTTCGTCGATACACAAACTGGCGTAGTGCATTTGATGCGGTGAGCAAGTATCTGCCCCAGCCAGGAACAGTGGAAAGAGCAGACGTTTGTATAAGACGCTATCCCGAGGCATAGCAGCACAAATGTCAAGAATTGCAGTGACAGATGTCTTGATTCTGGATTCATCGCACGGAATTGCAAAAGTATCTGGAAAACGCATGACACGAAGGAGACATGCATGTCGATACGCTTCAGCCAACTGGCGCCATTCTCGATGAGCCGTCGGATACACTGCTTGCTCAGGATCCCAGCCACGCAGAAACCTCTCGGCGCCATCGAGTAACTTCTCAAACTCCTCAAGAGGAAGGTCTCCGGCGTTATATGCTTTACCAGCTTCGAGAACTTGGCCAATTTTAAAGAAGATGACCGGTGGACAGCCAACTAGGGTGTGAAGACTCAAACTTCCGTGGTCGCGTACGCATTCACGTACGTCTGCCGAATACGAAAGTCTTTCGGCGCCGCAGAAGCCTTGCAGCATATCAAGCCTATAGTTGTCAGTAAAGATAAGTGAAGGCTATTCTCTAATCGTACCAAGATAGTGCGGAGACAAGGAACATTCCTGTTTTGGAGCGCGTTGGGGTATCTTCTTGACATGCTATTCGCCTGCAGAGAAACGAAACACCGTTGAGATGAGCTCCATGGGTAGAGACGCCAGATTCACAGATCTAAGTCTGAGTCAGCCAGCGGTATAATATTGATGGAAGGGTGATTGGGCATACATCATGGAACACAAGCAACAAAACCATGGTAAGAAGATATTCTTCCTCGGCTCTTGTCAGCGTAGACACCTCTTCCTGGGCTAGCAAAGCCGAAACAGAGCGTATTGCAGATAGCCTGTATCCAAGTGAAAGTGTGACCAAGCCTTGGTTATCATATCTGCCAGAGTTGTGCATATGGCATGATGATAAGCCAAGCAGAGCATGGAGGATGCCTTGTTGTTGATAAGCAAGCGGGAAAACATATTCCTGGAAAGGATTGTTCAAGCCAGGAACACAAATAGCCAACTGCTTGGAGAGTATCCGATCGACTGCAGTGTGCGTCAGTATATTTAGGCCCAGGTGCTCTGGGTGCCTTACAGTAGTCAAGTAGGTACCCATTCGCAATAACGTCACTCTCGAGGTCCGCATCACTGGTCTTCGACGGAACAGAACCGATGTGTGCAGGAGAAAGCTGCTCTGATAGAATCACCGGTGTAGTAGCCGACACTGGCGACAGAGGCGTGAAAGGAGTTGGGACTAAAAGCAACCCTTCAGCATAGAAGGCTGTCAAACTTTCGCTGTATGTCTCCAACGACGACAGCAGCTCTTGGGACGCCTCACTCGACCCCACTGTCTGTACTTCGATAACATCCTGGGTTGTGGCCTGTGGATCTGATACCTCAGCAGATAGAGTCAAGGTCTGCTGGAACTGAAATCGCGGAGGATATCCTTCGCAGTGAAGTCCCTTTATGCGACATCGATCGCATGTAGGTCGTTTGCGATCGCATTTCCGACATTTCTTACGACAGGTACCGCAGGCAGGATCTATAAACTCGGCTCAGCAAGGCCTCCAGATTACCGTTTAAATTGGATACAAGCATAAATACTGAGCGAAAGCATGTATGAATGGTTACCTTTTCGCCGAGCGGTGGAACGTTTTGAAGCAGAGTTGTCATTTTGGGCCATGGTGCTGTGACTATTGCCAAATACGGTATGAGAAGGCGACGGAACCGATCAATGGAAGAGAAACAAGGCTTAATTTATTGGACTGGCCAGACTGGGTAGGGGATACGACAAACCTTTTCACCGATCCCTGGCGTCGTTATGTCCGATTGCCGATTAGACAAGTCCGATTAAGCGCCCTTACCCGTTAGTCGGGAATATCGGCAAGCACCTACAGTGAGCTTAAACATTTGCTACTTAACTGTATTCAAGGATGAGCTTCGTACTATTT
This sequence comes from Fusarium nelsonii, assembly GCA_014898925.1. NCBI lineage: Eukaryota > Fungi > Ascomycota > Sordariomycetes > Hypocreales > Nectriaceae > Fusarium > Fusarium nelsonii. The sequence continues at coordinate 39,592 of JAAVUC010000512.1, forward strand.
GCGTCATAATCTGCATGTGATATTCCTAGTCTTACAGATCCAATTGTCATGTCAGGTTAGAAAGGAATAGAACAACAAGCTTGATAATTTGAACCCGCTAGCTACCAGGGTTTGTTATACGACGTTAAATACATTTCTTGTACATTCCAATAATCATTGCTGACGCTTCCAAATCGTAGCTAAACCCATGCTATCCCAAACGCCCATGTAAATCGTATATCGTCAGACTATCTTAATCAATGTCTGTCCCGAATCAGCCCCTTAGACTCCAATAGGTGCTTCATCTCAGCCAACGCGATGGGCTTTGTCAAGAACAAGTCGATACCGCTCAACACTGCCTCCTGTTGGGCATCGCGAGATGCCAATCCAGTAAGTGCAAAGACGCTACACTTTGGAATGGCACGGTCAGCCTCGAATGTGCGTATACACCGCGTGGCTTCGAAGCCGTTCATTACGGGCATAGATATGTCCATAAAGACGCACTTATAGCTTGTCGGGTTCTCTTTGTACTTTTTTACAGCTTCTTGGCCATTAGCGGCTGTACTATACTGCAACTTCAGCTTTTTCATGAACATGACGAGCATTTTGAGATTGATGGTATTGTCGTCAACGAGTAAGAACTTTTCTCCCGTCGATCCCGGATCATGGGTAGGACTTGATTTCTCTGGCGGTGTGGTGACAGGTGAACGCGGAGATCGTTGAGACGAATACCATTCCGAAGGTGTAGGAAGATGCAGCCCGAAGCCATCTCGCCTCTCACACTCAACGTCTGGTGGCGTTGGGGGATCTAGTCGTACTTTCAATGCTTCGTCTACACGACTATTGCTACTGCTCGGGGTTATCGAATTGCCCAGCTTCGGTCTTGGAGTCTTCCGGTCTTGCTTGAACCGCGATAAAACCCTGTGTAGCTTTCGGGGACCGACACTATCATAAGTTAGCTTGGCGCGTTGATGAGACGGGGTTTTAACGTAGAGTGACGTACGGTCGATGCGTAAAAATGACTGACTGCTTGCTGCCCAGGGTGTCATCAATACCGTTTTCCACCTCAAGCTTTCGGGCAATAACAGGATCGTGACAGATTACCACGAGCGAAACCGAATTCTTTTTTTGTTTGAGCAGCTTCGCTCTTTCCAAAGAGCGCTCATCACAAAGCACCACATGAGGAGCATTGCACTCGATATCTGGTAGCTCGACAACCTGTAACCCCAGCCAATCTCGACAAACAGCTGAAATGCTATCATTCTCGCTCGTCAGAGAATCACACCCAAAAACGTTAGTGTTCTCAGCTTTCGAGACCTGGAGCCCCAAGATAGAAACCCTCAATCCTTCCAGGCCTTTGTTCCCATCTTGCTGCAAAGCCATGTCGGTTCCCTGAGCCGTCTTATTGCTTAGCTTCAGAGGCAGGGTGACACGCACTGTAGTGCCAACTGAGACTGTGCTTTGAACCTCGACATTTCCACCAAGATTCTGGGTGATGCGTCTGACGATACTCAAACCCAGGCCGGTCCCAGCATCCATCATATTCTGCTGAGTAAAAGGGCTGAAGAGATCATTCGCAAGAAACTCACTGCTCATTCCACAGCCTGTATCGCTTATAGTGAGCGCCACAAGACGCACCGAGGCATCTTCCGTTTCTGACTGGTCTACTCGGACGTGGATGGTGCCACTGGAAGTAAAGCGAAGTGAATTACCTAGAACATTCATCACAATGCGTCGGATTGCACCAGCCTGTACGTGGAATTTCCAGTTGGGGCTCGATTCGAAATCAACGACCAATCTGACATCGTCACCGGACGTTCCTAACGTATGTTTCTGGAACTCGTGTCCTACATGCACGCTTTCTATAACATCCTCAATCAAGTGTGGGAGGTCAACATCAGATGCAATGCTCATCATGCCAGCCTCAACACTGTTGTTCCGAGAAGATCGAAGCACACGACTGTCCACATCTGTATAAGTGTATCCAGAGCCCTTTTCCAATGATGTTGTGAAATGGTTGATCTTGCTCCAGTCAAGTATCTGATCGATGGTGTCCAGTAAAGTACGGCTGCAAGCCTCGACGGATAAGAGAGCATCGTTTTGGGAGGAGTTCAGCTTGCCAGAACGCAGTACCTCTGTGCCGAAAAAGATACCATGCAGGGGCGAGCGGAGTTCGTGGGAGATGGAGTCCAGAACATCCAACTTGGAGTGTTCCACCTCACGCTCCTTAATGAACGACACTTCGGCCATTAGAACTGCTCCGAGAGCCCGCAAATAGCTTAGCTCCCTTTTAGGTGAAAAGATTCGGCTAGTTTTGCTAGTGTAAGCAAAACCACCGGCAAACCAGCGCCGTTTCTGAGCATTCCAGATGGGGAAAAAGGCTACGCTGGTCGCACTGGGCAGAAGTTCCATTATGGCCTTTCTCAGTTGTTGTCTTTTGTTATGGTGTTGGAGTGTAGTTTCCGAGTCGATAGGCGGTGGTTCGTCTGACTCTTCTATAACATGGTCACCGTCGGAGGCTCCCGAGGAGATCTCTTCGCTTAGATTATCACTGGCATCATCTTCGGAATTATCGAAGGTCCATATAGTTCCACGTGGGTAATAGTGAAGTAATCTTTGCAAGATTGAGGTGTGCAGGCTCGAATGGCCGAAGTAGGAACTTGCTTCTTGATTCAATTCCGCCGTGACAGACGAGCCGAGCACAGGGCATAGGTCATCAGTAGGGGGCTGACCATCTTTCAGTCCGCCGATTGGGTCTTTCAACTCTGTCCCGGGGCTTCGATGTGAGTGCGAGGCATCGAGAAGTAAAAGCCCATCAACCTCTAGGGCATCACGCATGATATCAGTTGCGCTAGCACATGTGCTCGACAATCGGTCCTCTCCATGTCTGGTATCACTCGGGTGATTGAATTGTGGGCTAAATTCTGCTCCTGGGGTACGAAGCCTCGGTTCAACTGCAAGCAGTCGATCATGTTCAAGTTCTGTTTTGGTGGTGCGTCCATGGAAGAAGCGTCGAATACTGCGGGTCACACGATCTGCTTGACGGTATCGCTCGCTGACGCGACGGTCTTCAAGATGTGACATGATAGATTGAGATAGGTCTCGCAGGATGGTTTCCGAGGCGCTGTCCAGGCCTGATCGCGGCTGTGAATCGAAAACGCAAAGGACTCCGATGACAATCCCTCTGGGAGTTATTAGTGGTATGCCAGCATAGAAGCGGTTGTTGGGCCACCCATGGCAGTAAGGTCGCAGGCATAATGTCTCGTCTTCAGCTAGGTCGTTGATTACTGTGACCTGGGACTTGGATGTTGAAGACTTGGTGGAGTCCTGCATAACCCGTTCGCAAACTCCAAATGAACGAGTGAAGTGTGTCCCGCAGAGCCACAAGCCCTGATCAGGACCAGAGGAGGGGGATTTTGGAATCAGACGACCATGCTGCGTAGCTTCCGCAACAACGAACTGGCTGGAGCGATCAAAAAGTGATACTAGAGCTCTTGAGGCATTGAGACGCAACGCCGCGAGTTGGCAAAATGCAGTCAAGGTGGTATCAGGTGAAGTGGTGAGTTTGTGAGAGGGTATAAGGTCATCTGGAGAGTTGGGGATAGAGTTTACTATCAACGAGGGGTCATATCTACCGATTGCCTGTCAGTCAACGCTACATGGATGATGCAAGTGACGAGACGAACCTGAAAGTTTCCCTTTCACGAACAAGCTCTCTTTGCTGCCAAGCTGGCAGTGACATAGGCATAGGCAGGGCCATAGCTTGCCCTTGATGACAAGCAGAAAGATCCACGTAAGAACTGGAGATGAAACGGTTGGTAATCGTGCAATATACGGGACGCAGGTAGACGGGCGGTTAACATTTACCGTTCGTAACGGACTGTTTACTCCGCTTTCGCCACTAACTTTTCCATGCAGGAACAACATGGGAATTTCATCTGAGCGGGATTGATACCCATATTAAGCCCGAGCACCATGTAACGTCTGTACAGTACAATACAGTAGCCGAGTTACACTAAGCTTGTCAGACGCAAAGCTTCAAACGGCCGTCGGTGGGTACTTTAACTTTGACTTTATGGTTGGACCAAATTGGATGAACTGGGATGTACGCACACCACTACAACGTGGCAAAGAAGCTTAAAGGGGTTAGATAGGAGCAACAAGGTGTTCTCGGCACACTACAGCGGGATATTCCTTGAGGTGACAGCTGAAAGTCACCTGTTCCAAGAGAGCCTCGACGCTACATTCATATGTTGATGGCAACGGAACAGGCGTTGCTTGACAGCGATTCTGAATGAGAGCTCAAGGTGTATTTTAAAACGATTTGTATACCCTCTCCCTTGTGCCCTCATTGGGACTACTATAAACCACGCATTGCAATGTCAAGTCCAAATCCGCCACTTAGTATCCGGAGCAAAACATCCTTCTGTCAGAGTTACGAGTACCCAGTGCGTCCTATAACTATGCGGGCCCGAGACCCCGGAAAGCGGAAAGACCCTGAGAAAGACGAAAGGGAAAAAGAAACAAGACCCTGAGCTCCACTGGAGGCGAATAAGGGTCTAATGGATGGCACGTTGTGAGTGGACAATTGATGGAACGCTGTATGTACGTTTGATGAAATGTTGAGCGGGCTTTTCCGGACCGTGTCCGTCTCTGCTCTGATTGGACAATTCTAGTGAGTCCTTCGGGCGGACCTCCGTTGCTATCTGGGGTTTACTTCAATCTGATGTAATGTTGAGTGACTTGAGGCTCCAGGACTTTTTGCAAATGTTAAAAACTAAATTGTTTTGCCGCCCAGGTCAGTATAAAGCTCATTGCTCCAGATTGATTGACTGGCTGGCTGGCTTTATCAAGGTCAATGGTTTTCCCCGTCTAGGGTATCACCAGTCAGTGTTTCAGACGTACCCTGTCCATGTGCCACTCACTTCACATCAATATTCTCGCCTAACTCGCTCTTCCCATTTCTTCACATATTCATACTCTCGCTTATCTCTATAATATCGCCACCCGTCAATTCAATGGCCAAGTCTAGCAACTTCTTCCTACAACCAACCATCAACTCTACATCTATAGACCTTACCACAGCAGCAGTAATTCATCCGGTAAGACATATCAGGAAGTTCAACTGTAGCGATATCCTAACAAGGTCTACAGATCTTGCAAGATGTCCACGCTTTGCGAAAGCTGGCCGATGCTCATAACATAGACCACTTCCTAAACGACCACATTCCTATCTCAGATGACAAAGATTTATCAGCCATGTCAAATCTCGCAAGATGTATTTCCCAGGCTTTGCGCAACGCTATGCTGCGTCCTGCACCTAACAGGCCTTCTTCAAGAAGAAGCGGCCAGTCGCCATCAAAGCTTCAGCGACATCAGAAGGCCACAATACTTACACCTCGGTCAAAATCAGATAAAGACTCTGGAGACATTAAGCGATGCAGCTTTTGCGGTGTGACAGAGACGCCTCGCTGGCGGGGCAGGTCCTCTGGTTGTCTCTTATGCAATGTTTGCGGCCTGATCAAGTCACGAAGGTTAATACGCAAGTACCTTGCTTCTGCAAGACGAGGGTCTCATCTTTCTCAGTCTCCAAGCTGCTCAACATAACAGTATGCCTACAACATTCTTGGACCCAGGCAACTGTTTTTCTCTTGGAAGATTTCTATTTCAAGATACCAAATTACTATAAGTCACATGCATTAACGGGAGTTAGATATTGTATACCGGATCTATTGGGAAGTTGGTCTTTTTATTGTTGGAGTTAATGAGCATGGAAATATACGAGCCAACGGCGTATTGTATGAATACAACGAACTTTACTCTGGAACTAAGAATTCGAATTCCTGTTATTCAACGTTTTTCCACATGACTAGGAGCAACTCTCATTGGAAAGCCGCTGCCGAACATAACTTCATTCGGGTCACATCTTGGTTTATGCTGACCAATTTCATGTCCGACGAGAACTCCGACTCCGATTCCAAAACCAGACACAATTGACTCGTGGTTTTGTATTGAATGTCTGTTTTAGGGTTGCAAGATGATATTTATCATTCTCCTTCCTCTATCCTTTCTTTTCCTTTCCTTCCGCTTAGCAATCAGCTAACCTCACAGATGCAGATGCAGGGTAACTCGTGTCAACATGGTTACCACCTTAAAACACGAAGGACGCGCTGGCCTAGACACGATACGGCTACAGAACCAGGAAGAGTCCTTATTTCGGGCAGACAGCCACAACAGGAAGTTCAGCGGTGATATCTTGTCGCGATCTCGTATTCAACCCATGCCACTCATTACTTGACCGCACAAGCCCTCAGGACACGCGCAGTCACGTGTCATTTCCGATAAGTATAAACTGGATGGGCCTTTCAGATCGCGAACTATTTTTGCTTTAACATTTCGCAGCATGGATGGACCCTTATGCAAAGATCTGTGATAAGACCCCAGAACGATCTGGACCCTGAAAACCCCCAGTCTCTATCCGAGAATAGGAAGCTGCGGCGTTCAGGGGCGATGATTGCGTCTCCTGTGGCGATAGATGTTATCTTCAGGGTGACCAACATAGGAGAGCACCTGGTGCTTCTCTCCGTGATCGGTGGCCCCCGAATCAGCTCTGGTAGTCCCTAGTTATAAAGTGAAGAATTATAGTTCATTATTAGGAATTCTATCTGCTGTAGCACAATAGGTAATTACAAGTCGAGATGCTCGTCATCTGGCTTCCTTATCTCTTACCGCCTTGGACCCTAACGGCTAGCACCGTCGGTGACCCTAGTGACCCAGGTTTCTGGGACATGGCCTGATTTTTGCTCCGCGCTACTGAATTCTTGCTTCCACTTCATGCCTCCCTGAAAGACACGGCTGCATTTCTTATGTGTGTGGTAGGAGATTCGACATTCTATTATTGGTTCCGTCTAATTCCCTCGGATGCTGGACCCTTGTACTACTTGGCGCTACTCTCTTCTGGGGCATCTCCCGACCGTATGATTGGACCACGTGTGGGACATCTTTCTTCGATTCTGACGTCAAGCTCCGATCTGTCGAACAGCGCAAGGTTCCGAGGATCGGAAACTTTGTCCAAGTGGAATACTCTTAATCTCACGATAACCCTCGTTTTTTCGTTATTTCCCTTCCCTTTCGCTTCGGTGTTACTATAACTTTATTTTGTCTCTCGTCACTCCTTAAGTGGGTGACACAAACGCAATCGCATTCACATTCGCTTCTCTTTTTTTTGTCGCCAATGATTCCTCCAGCCGAAGAAACCCTGGCCGGAGCCAGAAACTTCTTCCTACCGAGGACCCCCACTAATAATGTCGACGCAAACAAGATCCAGACGGTACGGAAATAATACTATCTCTTGTGACATTTACCACCAAAAAAATATCTTGTAACCTTTGATGCAGACAAAGCTCTTACAAGATGCGCACATGCTACGCCAACTCGCGCAGTCCCAGGACATAGATCAATTTCTCAACAATCCTTCACCCATCGACGAAGCCAACATTAATTTCGCGGACGACATTACCCAAGCATTGGGTGATGCGCTGCGCTCTACGCCATACGAGTATCCTTCGTCGACTGCTCAAACACCTCAAAGACCTCACCGCCGACCAAAGCGACTATCGCGACAAAACACGGCCAACTCTGCTTCTTCTGTAGGAGGAAGCTTGGTGTCTAGAAAGTCAAAGCGATGCTATCTGTGTGGTGTGACTGATACGCCACGATGGCAAGATTCTGGCTTTGGCAGTCGTTTGTTCTGCAATGTTTGCGGACTGTTGCACTCCAAGAAGAGAATTGCGCGCAAGAATCTTCTTCTGTCTAGTAGAGGTGATTCTACATCGACTACTGACAGCGCCTGGTCTTGACTATCAGTATCAAGTGACCACCTTTTCTTTGTCTCGGGAGTTTCGGTCAGGTTGCAAGAACATGTATACAAGCGGGCGTTGGTTCAGGGATTTCTATCTTGTTTATTTGTTTTAGACTATGGGAAGGTTTGCTATCACAACTTAATACAACATCAATTAACACGTAGTAACCGTCTACAGCGGTTATAGTTTTCATTGGCTCACTTGGTAACGATAGATTCATGCATAGTAGTCCCTTCCTCTCCGAACTCCCATACATGGCAGAATATTCCTCCCAGGCTGAAAATTCTGTGAAGATCTGTCTCCACTGAAACTTTCTACGATACTATGTACATTACAATCCCAAAGAAAGGATCAACCTTCTAATGGCTCGGCCCATAGCCGCCTGATTGAGGATCATAGCTCCATAAGGGTCTCTTGTACGGGACCCTGAAAAACATCTCTACAGTACTGTTGGCGAGAGAAGAGGGAACGTTCTAGCGCCAGGGCCACGCATCCCCCCAAGACATCGGAACTTTCCTCTTACAGATCATAGTCCTTTTGGGGCTTAAATCACTCGCATAAAGTCAATCGACTTTACACTATCAAAACTCAGTCTGGGGTAAATCGCACCGAAATTAATGTGTAGCGGAGATCCGTTTCCTTCTAATTGGTCATTTTAGGACCCTGAAAGTCCTCAGCCCTTTTGTGCCACGAAACGTGAATTACTAACGGAGCTCCGACTGCTTTTAATTGGTCATGATCCGTACCTCGTGTCGATAATGACATCAATCGTCGATCTGCCCAACCACATGCCGACTTGCGCATCGGCGATGCTTTTTTTCTTGTCTGGAGGGGTGAAATTGAAATGCCTTGTCTTTTCTGTATTTGACACACAGGATCTCATCTTCAAGGGCGTAAACCTCATCTTTTCATCATACCGTACACCGTTGCCATACACTTTTCCACGATCGGTACTAGACTTGTCAGATTTCTGTTTCCTAGATCTCGATCCCTCTCTCTGTGTTACAGTTGCATTATAGGGCATACAGTGTTCTTTTCTTCAAAATGCCTGGCACCAGCAACTTCTTCTTACCGCCAAGTGCCCACTCCTTCAACACTTTTGATACAACCGAGCTACAAAATGTAGGCTCATCACTCTCGTTAAGGGCAGATTCCCTAATTTAATTGAAATATTAAAGGTCCTACAAGACTACGACTCTTCAATATCCAACTATGCTGAAAAATGCTACGACCACCACCAATTCACCCATTTACAACCTCTTGCTGAGGCAGTGGCAGAGCAATCATCATCGCCAGCAATAAATTCAGACGCACCATCAAAAACGCCCAGCTCACAAAGAGAGTCGTCAAAACCATCATCACGGTCTCACACGCCGTCGCGATCTCATCGTCGCAGCAAAAGAGTACCACATACCAGAGATTGTACTCCCTTTGCCTGTGATTGTTTCTGACCGAGTAGCAGGTTCCCGATGATCCTGCATCTGCATCTGCAGTAAAGCGATGCCATATCTGTGGCGTCACAGACACACCTCGTTGGCGAGGGAACTCCGTCGGCGCAGGTCTTTTGTGCAATGTCTGTGGCCTCGTACAGACAAAGCGGATCTCACGTAAGAATCTCACAGTCAGTCGAGAGTCTACTTCTACCATGAGTAGCAGTCATCGATGAAATTCCCCAATTTCCTGGTCACTTTACTAGAAGTTTACATGGATATACCAGCCGAAGTTCATTGCAGAGGAGCTATTTGTTTTATTATGTCCTCATTCTTTATCAGTTTTCCAAAGGCTAGACGCCATTCGCTCAAATACCAGGACAATGCAGGACGCTAATCATTCACTCACCGTCATCATGAGCCAGCTCACTCATCCGATCAAACTCCTTCGCAAGTCTACCACCCTGCGCCTCGAGGGAATTCCTCACCGCCAGGTCTAAATCAACCATCCATATGGCCATCATCTCATCCGTACTCCTACCATCCACCAGGAACCGCTGTTCAGTCTCTCTGAGTCTCCTCCTCACACGCCTCACTTGCATCTGCTCTACGCTCCCCTGCCGAATCGCCATCCTCATTATGCCTTTAGTGATGGATCCAAACACCTTGTACGACATGAAGAGCTCTTCGAGACCCGCAACACAAAGGTTGACGAAGAACTGCATCTCGTCTCTGTTGTGATAATCTGCACGCATCGTGGCGTTGGCAACATATATCACGCCCGTTTGCCACAGAACGGAAAGAGCTTCGAGTTGGAATTCGAGGCGGTAGGACAGGAGGAGTCGCTTCATTTGACGGATGGAGACATGGTATACTGCTTGGGGATTGGCGCGGCTTGCAGCAAATGTTCGCAGTGAGGCGGAGGATCGGTCTGGTGATTGCAGGAAGGGGCGGAAAAGGTCAGTTATTATGGCGCGGAAGAAAATACTAAACATGTCAGTTCTGAGCAAATCAACTAACAACATATAGGGCCCTACTGCATGAGATAAACAGCATGGCTGCTGCCAGGTTGTCGTACCAGTCTGAGGGGTAACGCATCTGCCCAAGCGAGCAGTTGGCGATAGGTTCCTTCCACATGCTCCAGAGCTGCCGCCTGATTCAGGAATGGTTCGAGGTCCGGACCATAGTATAGCTTGGCTATGGGAGCGAACAACGTCCAAAGTTTGCACGTGGCACGAAACACTTGGACATTTGCAGGCAGTGAGATCGCTTGATCCTCTTGAGCAGCGAGAGCGAGGTCAATATCTCCCGGCATCAGAAGCGCAGGTGGAATCTCGACTTCGATCCTATGATAGTGCAGAGCAAATACTCTAAATCGACACATCAGCACAGTCCCACCAGTCAAGCGAACAGCAACGAAATCAACTCACGAAGCCCAATTAAAAGTACCCCACGCCGTATACGAGGCAGCCTTTTGCCAATCCGGATATCCATCAAGCCAAGCCGCTGCAGATTGTGATTGGGGATCAACATTCAAAAGACCCATTGTTCTCGCAAGCTCAAGCCCCTTCTGGAGAAAGTCCAGCGCCAACTCGTCTTTTCCATGGGTCACAGCTGTCATACACATAAGCTGCAGTGCGGATATGTTCGACAAAGTCACAGATTCGTGGTGGCCCAGGTTGTTCCATTGGGCTTGAGCATCGAGAAAAAAGAGTGAGCTCCAGGATGCCGCTTTGTGGTGCAGGCAAGTGTAAGGTTGCTACACATACAAGAGACCACGGTCAGCTTTAAAGTATTCGTCTTGTTTAGTGTACTTACACATGCCCATGCCAGAAGGGCTGATACCAGCAGCCGAGAACAGAAATAAGGTCGATTTTGAGAAAGATCCTGAAGAAACAGGTCTACATTAAAGAGAGGAAGAACGGGATGGTCGTTGTTGAGGTACAATGCAATCACTCGGATCGCAACGTCATTAGGAATGGGCAAATCTGTCCACAGAGATATGTCGACTTGCTGGAGATGATCAATATGCGAAGGTGTTAAGTGTGACAGGCTATTCCACCAGCCAGAAATTTCATCATCATTGGCATTCTTCTTAGCCATATCAAGCGATTCCGAGTGACTGGCATCATTGAGAAAGAGGCGTTCTCCTAACATTTCCGGTTTCCGCGGAGTGAGAAGTGTCTCAAGAGGAAGCGAGTTGACAGCAATTGGCATCAAAACAGGATAAGCGATAGGATGTCGAACCATGAGCTCTTGTTCCATGGGATTAGACGCGGGCGGTAAAAGGCTTCCAACAAGATTATACTGAGATGGCGATGGAGTCTGCGCAGCAGGGGGAGTCCACGAAGGAGGCGACTTGGACGAAGATGATAACGAAGAGGATTGTGGAGTCTGCGTTGACGTCGCAGAGGTTGAATTCCTCGGCATCTTTCGAAACATCTCAAAAAGTTCCAAAGCTTCAAAATACGGGAGTGTCGCCAGGAGTTCAGAGAGGGCACTTGGATCTCGACTCAGCCTTTCCAACCTCTCAAGCTGGACTGAACTAGCCGGCGATTGAGGCCCATCGAGATACTCGCATTGCAATCCACGCTCGTTGCATTTTATACAAGATGGTCGACTCCGATCACACTGCGGCATAATGGGGTGTCAGTAACTCCAAAGTCGGCTTCTCGCATAGAGCATCCGTCAGCATTGAGGCCGTCTAGAAACAGCATTGTGCGAATTGGTTTCCGACATTGTCAAATCAAATAGTATCTGATAAGATGGGAAACAGAAATGTTGAAATAGAAAGATAGTCACACCTTTTTCTTGCGTTTTCGACAGGGTTCGCAAGCGGGGACATATCCGGCCTTCCGAGCCGATCCGGGCAGCTGAAACTGAGGACGACGAGGCTGAAGGCTTGGAAGGCTTCTGGCTCAAAGGCCGTAACGGCTGTTGGGGAACCATAATGCTCGTGCTTTCTTTGCCGAGGCGATGCGAAAGATGGGAAAGACGGAAGAATTGAGGCTGAGAAAGGCTGGCTCCAAAAGGGACTACTTTCTTTTAGGAGAAGCGGGGGCGACAAATGGCGGGATTCTAAGGTTCCAGTCCAAAGTCCAGGTCCAGCAGATGGGAATTTTTGCCACACTGGTCAAGCAGCCTGACTCAGCTTTCGCATTTGCGTTCTAGACTCAACGTGACCATTTTTGGCAATCAGGGACCAGAGTATATGTCTGTTACGTCATGGTTGGGGTTGTCCAATCCTGGTAATAATGAATTGTTGAAATATAAACTTTCGGCAGTTGAATAGTCTGTTCATTTTATTCGAATAATTATCAAAATATGTCTGGAATTAGTGAACTAGAACCCTTACTATAGGTGCTTATCGGAAAGGGGCCAGGGCCAGTATATGAAATAGTGCTGAACTGGCAACTTATGTTTGTACACGTGTTTGAAAGGGCATGTCTTACTGCAAGGGAAATGTTACTTTTTCCAATATAGGTCACCTACAATATTGTTTCACATGGATGTTAGTTTGTCGTTGGCCACCCGGGTTCCTACCGCCCGTTATGCGCTTTGATCCTGAGTTTTATGACTTGTCATTCATGCATCTAGGATTTACCCGGAGGAGCACGACTAGGCACTTTAACCTAGCGAAGAGGCGACGCCAGGCGAGAACAGGCTCGAATATTTCTCTTACGCAGGTTAACACTTTATCCCATTATCTTCTTTTCTTTGCCTTGCACTACTTTTGTTATTCCCGTGCCATTAGTTATTATCTGTCCCTATCCCTACCTTTTATTTTTCAAAATTATCCGTCACTTAATCATTAAGTTCTACCCAGTCTACTACCCAGTCCCCATAGATAAGAGGCGTCTACCAAATAGTAAATAACGTGACCCACTGTATCTGACAGCCTACACGCTGCAGCAGGATCGATGACCTTATGTTACATCGATTCATCTGGCATAGAAACCACGCACACATCCATCCACTAACCTCAACCTCAAGCAACAATGAACTTCCTAAAGTGACCGTACACATCGCTAAGATAAGATAAGACTCACCACAATGGCATCGTCATCCTCCAACCCCCCAGATGAATCCCTCATGCCATTCTCCTGCTACTTGTGCCGCAACCGCAAAGTAAAATGCGACCGACTGAGCCCAGAATGCAGCCGCTGTTCCAGCACGGGCACAAAGTGTCAATACCCTGTTACGCGCAAACGCCCTTTGATCACAGCTACGAGACCAAAAGTGAAAGATTTAGAGTCCCGGTTGAGTAAGTACAGTAAAATAACTCAGTACGAATATGGCTAAGGTGTTACCTAGTTGAGTTGGAGCATCGACTAAAGGCATCCCGAGAAGATGAAGGGTATCAGTCATTTAAACCGTTCGAAGCTTCGGATACTCAAGTCTCTGAGACCGGACGGTTTGAACAGTTGCCTAGTCAGGATATAATCGAGGATTTGTAAGTGGTTAACCGCTGTATCGACAATATCTCACATTGGACAGAACAAACGTCTTTTTCACCAAGGTTCCCCTCGAAGGACAGTATATACACCCCTCGCGCTATCTAGCATCGCTATATCTCCCACCTCACATGCAACCCCCCATGTGTCTTCAATACATCGTCATGGCCCGCGCAGCACTCTTCTCGCCTCCACACAAACATCTCGCAGAGCCGTTTTATCGTAGGGCAAGATACTATCTTGAAGCAGATGAGCAAAAGGTCAGCCAGCCGTCCCCTCAATATTCCTCAACTAATTAGTTAAGGGCGAGGGAGAATACTTTGTGACTGTTGCACACGCCCAGTGCTGTGTTCTCATGTCGCATTTCGAAGTGCACAACATGTGGTTCTCAAGATCATCCATGAGTACATCCAAGTCCGTTCGTTTAGCGCAGATACTAGGATTACATCAGCTTGATGGTAAAGGCTGGAACAGAAGTGCTACTCTTCCACCGCCAAAGGATTGGTGTGAGCTTGAGGAGAGAAGAAGAACACTATGGGCGATTTTCTGTGGTGATAAAAACACCAGCGGGACGACAGGTTGGCCGAGCTTAATGGATGTTAAAAGAGTAAGATTCCCTCAAAGTAGATGAGCCCCAGGACTGATATCTCCAGATAAGTACACTTCTGCCTGCCTCAGAAGAAGCTTTCCACCTTGGCATGGAGGAGCCTTCGACAACATTATCACAAGCTCTGACCGGTTACACACCACATTGCTCGCCTTTTGCCTGCCGAATCATCACTACCCATCTATTCCACGAATGTCTTGACCATACATATCAAGAATACTCAGACTCAGATACAGCAGATATACAAAATAGCGCCTTCTGGAAACGTCATCAGGATCTCGACACAGGTCTTGCAACAGCTTTCATCACACTGCCAGACTCCTTACGCGACTCAAATTCTCAGGAAGCCACAACGATAAATTTACAGCTTCACACAGCGTCCATCTGCATTCATCGCGTCGGCACCGCGCAAGCAAGAAAACATAACATCACGGCAGAAATTCCTACAGGAACAGAAGCTCGACTCCTTCCAGCCGCTGACGCAATATTTGGTATCGTTGCTTCATCAACAGATGTATCAGCCACCTTTCGTAATCCGCTAGTTGCATTCGCAGCATACATGGCAACATACGTGTTTTTAGAAGATTATATCGGTACACAAAACAGTGCCAGTGAGATGAAAATGACTGCATTGATGGATTTGATGATTACTATCGGACATGGAAATCCGGTTACGGCGTCAGCGGCGGTGCAGATGGCTCATGAACTGCGCAAGACAGGAATTGATCCAACTGCTGTTGGCAAGGTATGTATCTGCCATGGATATGTGTGGGATGGCGTGCTGATATGGTGATAGGTTCAGGATCTTATGGCTACGATGGATCTCAAAGGGCCCTTGATGGGACAGCAGGTTGGGAGTGAGGGAAGAGTTGTGTTTTGCCCTTTTGAAACAGCTAGACCTGCGCCTCCTGGTGTCCCAAGTGAGATATTGAGGAGTAGTATCGGTGGACTGTCTTAAATCAACTGGACAGTTGAGAGTCTGTTACTGGGTGATTCTGACCATGGGTTTAAAGTCTAGTTGTATAGTAGAGATCGAAAAGAGAAACGTGCCAATATAAGAAAATCTATACTTGTTTAATATTAGTTTATTTTTGACTCATACATACGTCATGCCACATTGTCGTTCAGATCGTTGTGCTGCCCAAACTTTGGCGCTTTCTTCTCCACTTGCAGATCTCATGAGATGAGTGGGGCTTTGGAACTGCATCGGATCATGTAGCTACCCATTACATCTAAAATTGAGGTTGTCCCACATTCCAACACGCAAGAAATCTCGAGCGACTCTATCTCATGTAGAATAAGGATGGTTCATAGTATGCCGAAAGAAATATTACCCTCATATGACTGACTCATCCCATCGCTGTGCCAAAAATTCAAGGTGCCCCGACGACATACCCTACACTTACCCCACGGCCCAATCTCGGTAAAAATTCACCCACATAAAAACCCTTTTTCTCTTCACCAAAACTTCTCTCTTTCCTCTCTCAAGCCCATCGCCCTCCCCAACGCTGCGTTTCCATGCTACAAACAGAGAGATTTCCTCGCGAAATCTCTCAAACGACAAAAAGATCTCGGTCTATTTGTTTTTCTACGCATGTGGGAAATTCGGAGTAAGCCTCAAACCCCACCACCATCCGCTGTTCGTCAGCGGTAATGGTTGGTCTGCCGGTAACGGCCTGGCGTCAATGTCACGTCTGCAAATGATATCAGAAATCTCAGAGCGGCTGCGCATTTTATGCGTCTCAGTCGTATCTATGGGAAGTCTTTGCGAGGCTTGTTTTGGGAAAAACTGAAGTGCGATACGCGGCGTCTGGTCCTTCTGGACTGGATGACTCAATTCCGATCACTCTGGGGAGGGCGATGGCTTCAACTTTTTTTCAGGTCAGTATTTTCTTCGTGCTCAAGGACACTACTAATTGGGAGAGTGCTGGTAGGAAGAGGAGCGGGTCGGAAGAGGGAGGAGGAGGAATGAAGAGGAGGAATGGGGTTTTGTCATTTCGGTCGTTAAAATACGAATGTTCTCAATCATCACTATTTTTGCCCTGTCGCCTTCGATCAATCCATGCGATCATCCAGTCCTGTTCCTGAATCAAACCAATTGTCCGTCACGAGTAATCCACTCGCCTTAACCCAAGCAGGAAAACGCCATCAAACGCCTTGCCCAACGCCTTCATCATGTCGTCCTCCGATCTTAATCATCGCCCGAATCCAACCCCCTCACAATCGCATAACTCGTGCCCGCCGCCAGCATGCCAATAACAAGGGTCTGTACCGCTCCCCAAACACCTGCGCGATGGTTTCGAATCGCAACGTAGTTCTTGACGTACCCAAACACCAGCAACACAGCAACCGTGATACCGATCGATACGAACAACGCCTCGCGAACGCGTGGCATAACAAAGTAGGGAATCATGGGAATAAGGCCACCGATGAAGTAGCTCAGACCCATCGTCACGGCAGAGATCCATGCGCGGTGCACGTTAGGCTCTTCGAGCTTCAGCTCAAAGTCCATCATGAAACGCACCCATTCGGTAGGGTTCTTGCATAGCTCGTCTACCAGTGGTGCAGCGGCGCTTCTTGTGACGCTGTACTTTTCCAACACATCATACACGCCTGTTCGCTCGTCGGAGGGTCTGTTGTGCACCGCGAAGTCTTTCTTCTCCGCTTGTGAATGATAGGCGTCACGTTCTGTGACAGCAGCCAGGTAGGCACCTAGACCCATGCTGATCATACCCGAGAAAAGCTCTGCCAGGCCAGCAATGATGACAACCTTTGCGCTGCCGAGACTTGAGAGACCTGCTGTCAGGGCAAAAGGGACTGTGAGGCCATCGGAGAAGCCAATGATGATGTCGCGTAGAATGTCACTGTAGTCGACATGGCATTCTTGATGTTTGCTCTCGCAGGGATGTAAAGGACGAGTGTCGTAAGGTGTGTGGTTACTCTGATATGAGATTGAGCGCTCGGTGACAGGCTCTGAAGGGAGAAGGGGACGTGTTTCTGAGATGTGCGTCATTGTGAGGTGTAGAAGATTGTAGAAGACGTCTGGTGATAATCGTATGGTGTTTAGATTCTGCACTTTATAAATAGAGCAATCAATTCGCCACAGGGACTCTTCAATTTATAAGCAAGACAACAATAGAAATACACCGATTTTCTTTTGATAGCTTCCCCCTCAATTCGCCGTTCTTCAAGGCCTGTCTTATACTCTTCTCTCGCTCTTTGTCTCTCCACCTACTGCACAGACCGAACTGGACGCTTCTCCGAAATGGAATAGACCGATGCCGAATCCATCACCTCCGTTCGTACCATCAACCAATCAGGGCACGTGTATTCGTAATAAGGTAGTAAACAGAGTCGGTATGGTTGCACCAAGCCGTAAGCTATCAATTTTGTACTCCATCGAGCTAGAATTAATTAATTAATTAATAAAAGAAAATTCCTGTGAATACGAAAAAAGAACAGAAATTTTTATTAAATGCTCGCTCGGCTTATTTCTTTGTACAAAAATTGGTCTAAGCAGAAATTCTCTGAAGTTTTGGGCTAGGTTACAGCTTGGCATCACGCTTCTTGCGCTGGTACAGCATCACCTCAAAGCCCTGCACGCCACCATCGCGAATCACCCTTCGCAAAATCTTTCCACTGGGAGATTTGGGAATCGCCTTTACAAAGACAATTCCACCGACGAGCCACTTGTACCTTGCAGCGTGGCTCTCCACCAAAGACTTAAGATCGTGCGCCAGCGTCTTGAGGTCAGCTTCTGACTTGTCCTGGTCTGCTGCTACCACATACGCGCGTGGCCATTCTGTTGCCTCGCTCTTGTCGTGCACGCCCACTACACCTGCATCCGCTACGTCGTCGCTGCTGCAGAGAATTGCTTCCAGCTCCGCGGGCGCGACCTGGAATGCGCGTACCTTAATAAGCTCTTTAATGCGGTCGGTGATGCACAGGTTGCCGTCTTCGTCAAGAGTTCCGACGTCGCCGGTGCGAAGCCAGCCGTCTGCTGTGAGGGCTTCGGCTGTGACGCTCATATCGGGCGTTTCAGAGCTTCCGAGGCCTTGCGTGGGGACGTAAGCGCTCATCAAACCGGGTGATCGCACAAGAATCTCGCCTGGTGCGCCGAATGGGGCGGCTTTGGTGGTTGAGTCGTCTAAAGCCGAGTCTACCTCTCCCGATGCTGCAATCATAAGTTCCACACCCCAGTGAGGTTTGCCCGTGTCGCTCTTGTAGCCATGCATGTCTTTTTCTCGTAGACCTCTTTGTACCGTGATGCTGCACGCCTCAGACATGCCGTAGCCCAATCGTACGAGGAAGCCCAGCCGTTGGAAGACTTTCTCTACGACTTCGTGACCCAGAGGCGCACCACCTGTGACGCCTGCAACAACGCTGCTAAATGCATTGCGACCACGTGCGTCGCGACGCGCATAGGGTTCCACGACGGGGGATTTGGCGAGCATGACAGCGACGGGAGGAGCCATGTGCAAGTAGGTAATCTGTCGTCGGGGAATAGCGGACAGGACGGTATCGAGTTTGAACGCAGGCATCGTAAAGACGCATGATCCGGTAGCGAAAGCCAGCAGGAAAATGTTTGTCAAGCCAAAGACGTGGTAGAATGGCACGTAGCCGAGCCACCGCTGGTGAAAGCCGTAAAAGTCTGCGTCGTGCCACAGCGACGCGATTGAGAAGTTGATGGCTTGGTGAGAGAGCAGGACACCCTTGGATCGACCCGACGTGCCGGATGACCAGAGGATAACAGCTGTGCGCGTGGCAGCTGTTTCGGGAGGGAAAGCATGAGCTGTGGCGAGACGAGAGCTCATATCGACAAGTAGGTTCTTCCAATCTCCTTCCTCAGCGTGCGACGCGGGAGAAAGAGGGTACAAATCCCTGACTACATCAACAGTGTAAACGCGCACGCTATTCTTGTAGGCCTCATCCTCTTGCGACTCAAGTGCCTTCTCGACACTATCAAGAAGAGACTTTGCTGTGAAGAGCACGCGCGGACGGGAGTTCTTGATGACCCATGCGAGTTCAGTGGTTGTCAGTGATGGTGAGGCGAGTGTGGCGGTGAGACCAGCTGCAATTGTGCCCATGAATAGCGTCGCAAAGGGCAGACAATTAGGAAGCTGGATGAGCACCACGGGCGCGACTTGTGGACCTGTGCATGATGCTGTTGGGGGAAGAGTCTCGAGAGCGTTTGGGTCGAGACCGAGGGACTGGATGTTTGCTGCTAGAGTGAGGGCGTCGCGCTTTACGCGGGAAAATGTGAGGGGGCGGTCTTTTAACGGTTAGTGACTGAAGGCGATGAAGATTTGTGATCTCATATGAGATTGAGGGGAGGATGAGTGAATGTAATACAAATGGTATGAGAATGAGTGTGAAAGTGAGTGTGGATGTAACTTACCACTGGCATGGTCAACGAAAATGGGCTGATCATCCTGGATCTTTGGGACCCTCCTTGCTCTAGGCACAAAGTCACTGTCATGCTGGAAAGGGTTGCTGAACATAAAGTCAAAGACATTTGCGCCAGGTACATTAGCAGGTTTCCCCGCGTAAGCAGGCTGCATTGTCTCTGTCGACATGATGTTTGTGTCCGTGTCTGTGTTTTGTGCCACCTCTACTGTGCTCTGTTCTTTGAGGCGTTTTGTGTCGCTGAGGTAACGTGGCTGACAGGGGTGATAGCGTAGTGTGGTACAATCAATGGTGGTGATAGTTGTGGTGATGAGTTGTTGAAGTCTTGGTAAGGGACGTCTTATATTGAGGCTCTAGATTAGATTAGAGTACAACAGTCCCGGAATAGTTACCTAGGGTATACGGATGCAGTCAAGGTCGGGCCGGCGTGGAGATTGGAGATTGCGGAGACCCCGCGTTGGAACAGCGAGCCTCAACGGCTGCCGGGCGCTGCGGCAATTGACATCGGCTGAAATACCCCGCTATAAGCATCAAATACCTTCTTCCATCCTTCTATGTCACCTCATCGCAACAACAAACTAACAAACCTCGTAGATGAAGGAATATTCTGATTTTGGTAAGTGCAGTGGCTTTTATATTTTCCTAAAAAATGTTAAATCTGTTTCCCTATTCTTGTTTCATTACATCCCATTTCTTCTCCCTGTTGTCGTGCGCATACACAAGAAACGACCGGATATAAGAATATCTCTTACCCCTCCCGAAAGAGGTAACCCGAGGCCTAAGCACGCTCATTGCTCAGAAATTGTTACTGCAACCCTGACCAAAGCTTCAAATAAAGTGATACCCTGCCCCAAAATTAAGGAAAACCCAATCTGTTCACCTCGGTATGAACCGAAGTAGCCTTATTTACTCCTCAGTCCACGGTAAAGCTCGCGGGTCGTTTCTCAGACCCGTACTATGTATATATCTCTCTACTGCGAGGTTGAGCCTTGCACTGACGGTAGCAGAGGATGTAATCGTGTGTTCGTTTTTGTTCGTTTCTTGTCGATGGTAAGAAGGTGATTTCGTTCTGCGTTTCGTGAATCTCCTGCAGTAAACCCCATGATGTGTCTTCTTATGTTTGTGTTTCTGTGTCTTTCGTAATTCTTCGTGGTTCCGAGTCCATAGTACTCTGGGCTTAACTATCCTTCACCCTGACTACGCTCGCTGGTTCTCGATTTCGCGTTAAGCGGCAGCAATAAAGCTGCCTCTTGCACACTATCCAAAAAGTCATCGGTAGACCGCGCGCTGCGAATCTGCCGTAGCAAATCTTCCAACTCATCCCCTTCCGCCGCGCGGAGCAGCTCGAGCACCGTCAACAAACATTGGTATCTCTGCCCCACGTAAGGTAAATCTTCGATATTGATACCCCGTACGATACGCGAGATGGGAAAATGGCATTCTTGGTTCGACGATAGACAGGGCGTGCATTTCGGCTTGCGGTTATCGCACTGCGGAAGTTGGATCAGATGGAGTGTTTCGAGCTGGGCTGTCATCCGGTTCGCTTTAGGGGGGACGTACTCTAATCTTTCGCCGTCGGCAGCCTAAGAAAGCTAACGTTAGTTCTCCATAAGTGTAGATCCCCATCATCAGAAAGCAAGGGCTTACCGTGACATGCAACGGAAACCTGGGATCTCTTGGTAATCCCCTCACAGACCCTCGCTCTCGAAGCATCACGTGTCGCCGACGCGTCATTCTTAGGAAGTATCTCCCTCATCGTCACTCTTAGTGGCCAGAAAGTAGACTCACGCACGCTCAATCTCACAGGTAAGTAAGACCCTTAAAACCGTCCAAGTGTGTGTTAAGGGGGGAAATGAAAAGTCCATGTTGCTATATAACTTGTCCATGTTACACAAATTCCTGTGCGTTGATAGGTTGGTGACATCAGCCTTACCGAATTTGACGCGCTGAGTATCAGGAAATAAGCGGACGGGTGATCTGATGTGCTCCGTTCTAATCAGGAGGGCTAGTAGGGTAAGGCTGACGGGAATGTAAGGGATTAATTATCGCAGAGTGATTCGCATCATAACGTTGAAACTCAGCCTTTTACTTGGAAAAGACAGTGATATATATATATATGGCTGTCTCTTTCTCAAGTAAATCTAGCGCTTGGCAGCGAGGACCGTACTCGATTTCTGACGTAGGTCTCTCGTGATTGAGACGAATATTGCAATCAACCTTACCACCACAACTACTCGAAATGACGAGAGGGTTCTGTGAGTACAGTCACAAGGTAGGTCATCCGTCTACACGATGTCCGTCACTATAAACATTGCTTAAGCTTAAATTACAAGAGTCTTGTTATCTTCCTCCAGGAGAACCAGTGCTGTGGCAGTGGTGGATCGGCTACCTGGGCTGGGCGGGCCGGCCTTCAGCAAAACACCACAAAGTGACATGCAGTACCGCCTTGTGCCAGTGGAGCCACGCTTCAAAATGTGTCTATTCCCGGGAACGCTGGCTGGCTGAACATGGTAGTTGCTGCTTCACTAATTTGGACGTTTGCTTAACGTGAGGTTGATAAAGGGGGATGACACGACACATACCGTGGCGTCAATAATGCTTGACAGTTTTACCCTATTTCCTTGGATAAAGAACCAGGCGCGTTATTATGTCTCAAGCATACGGGCTGAAGTCAATTGGAAAACGGACGAAAGCAGAAAATTAAGCAACTAACCCAAACATTACAACGAAAGTTCAACCACGACAAATCGATCAATGAATTGTGAGAGCCGGCTACGTGTATATTGATAGCTGGGCAAAGATAGAGGCACATTGGACAAGGGGTTACACTCTGTTACAATGGCGGAGGAAACTACGGGCCGATTGTCAGAGCGATTGCAGCGCGTCGGGATCGCACCGCAATTGTTGATCGATCGACAAGCAGTGTATGGGTAGCAGTGCATGAATGAGTGAGTATAGAGGCATCTTATGTTGACCGAAGGCTGCTGAAGAAGCAAACATAAGCACATTGCAGACGAACAAGGAGGGATACAGAGACTCGCCCGGAACCTAGGTCAGTTTCACTCTACCACTCCGGCCACGCTGTTCTAGTTGGGCGGAAGAAGCTTGCCTGTTGGTCAGGGCTGTCCACATCTGGGGCGAGCCACAAGCCACCAGCGGAGAATCTCCGTGTCATCTCCGTGGCAGGTGTCGAGATCTGTACCGTATTCTAGCACTACCCTTAGAAAATCTTCTTAGTACAAGGCGCTCGGAAATGTCTTTGGATCAGGACAACATTATCCTTCATCTGTGAAGAGGCTTCGATGATCCACCACTAGCCCGTAGATAACTCTCCCGTCCAGCTTCGGCCACACGGATGGCTGTAAGGAAGGGAGTGGCCACAGAGGCCCGCAACCCCGAATGCGTTTAGGGGGTGTAGAACAAAAACGTAACTCACCAGGTTTGTGCTTAGATCGCCGAGAGACACCACGAGATGCAAAAGGTCTCCCAAAGTGATGATCAGCGTAGTACCCTGACGTACGGAGTTGCTCCGGTACCCATGCCTCGCCTGGACATCGTAACCCGTAGAGTGATCGAATCGAGGTAGATGATCGCGATCGGTACATTGAGGTCATAGATCACTGGAAGTATTTATCCTGCCGGATATAGAAGGATGTAGCTAATCTAGCTTGGCTGGGAGGAGTGCGATGTTGGCGCGTGGTTGTAGTGTACCGTACTGCAATGTACCATGGCAAAGCCCCTAATGGGATGCAGTCGGCATAGAAGCCCCGGTAACGATCGTGGGATACAAACATAGCATTTCAGAGAGCAAGACCTGTACATAGATATCGATAAATCCCAGCAAAAGAAGGCGAATATAGTCAAGCGATCTCGTAGGTCGGGGGTGTAGCAAGACAAGTGCAAAATTACAGTTCTACGCATAGTGTGATATTTTTTGTATCATGTAGGCTGTCCAAGGGCTCGAAACAACAACAGAAGGGTATAGGGGGAAGATCGGTGATTCTGGGTGAACCCTTCTGCTCTTTCTTCCGACCCCAAGGATTCTTTATGGCCTTCATGACTCTGAGGAACCAGGAGTAACTCTACGGGAGAAGAACTTAGACACGCGCTAGACCTGCAGTATCGTCACCACGACACGGCAAGTCCCTTCGCACCTAGTTGTCTGTTGTAGTGGAAGGATAGGACGACGACAAGGGGCTTGTCCAGACCAATAGGTTCGCTCAAGTGTCATGTTATAGTATTATAGATTTCATTTCGTAGTCGTCTGTTGAATAGCCCCGTGTCGGTTGGCTGGAAACGAGCATTTTGTAGTTGTGCAGGCTGTGTCGCGTTGTTTTCGATTCGGGACATTCGGAGGTGTCGGCTTTGTCATTGCAACATTCTTCTAGAGATGGTATTCGAGGGGCTTTCGCGGGGTTAGACGTCTAGTATATCGTGTAGAACTGTTGAGTCGTGCTTTTGGAAGATTCGACGCGTTGTTGGGTATCGGTTCGTGGCTTCAGTGTTGTGGTGTCTCGGGGAATAGATTTCAAGGTGTCTTGGTTTCGTTCGTCCTTGGGGAAGAACTATCGTCAGTCGTGCATATCGATGGAATTCTCGTAGTTAGACCTCGAATGTTGTCGTATTGTCAGATGTAGGAGGAGATAGAGATGGAAACGGGGTTAGATAAGAGGCTGCGTGGTCCGCCAACTAATGTCTCGCAAGTTTTGTAGGGCTGTCGTCTCGTTCGTCATCGTCTCTTTGGAAAGTCTGGACATCTGCATCATTCTATCAGTAGTTGTGGCCAGTCTACGCGATGTTTTAGCATCACGTCGAAGAATCTCATCTGTCGGGGGGACGGATTATCTTGTCGTGTTGAGGTGCTGCGTCTTATTGTGCGAGGGTATCGACTATTACCAAGCGAAGCGTGGAACGGGGAGAGGAAGTACGAGATAAACTGGACTGCAAGATCAGGAAATGTTTAGGAGGCCCTGCCACAAGCTACTCGAACTTTTTTGATAGCGAGGTCGTCTGTCTGCTTGGCTTGGAACGCGTACTGGTTCGATGGTGACTTTACAGCGTCAAGTAGGCTGTGGTGTTGTGAAAATTAGGGGAATGGCATCGTACCCACCGGGACGGACTCGTGCATAACAGAAACTCCAGCCCAGAACGACAAAGAATCATCAATACCAGTTAGAAGCACGATGGAAAGGAGCCCAGAAGAGTCGTTCTCATATAATTGTTTCTTTATCTAATTGCCAGATGTCAGTTTGACGTGGTGTTCAGTGAGACAAGGTTATCGTCACGGTTACGTTGATGCCATCATGAGGTTGTCTTGGTGAGGCAGACCAGAGATCACAATTACCTCAGGACGCGACTATAACTACATTGACTTGGGATCATTCTTAAATATTGTAGTCGTCAGCTGGGTTCAATAAAACCAGTGGATTAACCAGAATCTTTGTATATAAATAGTTCGTGTCAGGACAGCGATGACATCTCAAAAGGAAGACAGAGGAAATCACCTTCGTTCTTCCGACATGATTATGCGACCTTTCCCTTTAACCTACCTACCTTTGAGGAATGCAACATACACCGCCACTCTGAGCATTCGAAGACTTGTCTGGTATTCGAATCAAATCATGTTAACAGTCCAATCTCATACCATATCCCCCTCCAAAGACTGACCTACCCTCGAGGCACTGACCGTGCAGCACAGAACCACACAGCACATTGAGATGACAAGACCCATCGTTGAACCAAAACAACCCCATACAGTCGGCATTATGACAAAGTCTCCCTTTACTTCAAAAAAGGCATTATATCATTGCTCAACGGCAGTTGTAAAGCAACCAAGCTTGAGTCGTGATAGGTCGGGAGCAAAACACGGAGACCTCGTCCGCTTCATGCTAAGTGGTCGATAGCTTCACACGGAGCTGAGGTCCGTGTGACGATGATTGGCCGAAAGCTTTTTTACATCATCTCCCTCAACCGTTGATGATCGGGGCTACTACGCACGTAGCTCTGTGTGTAGATGAAGTCACCGACTTGTACCACTGTGCTGTAGCATGTCCGATGTAGGTTATTATCTCTTTTTGGTGTAGAATCGCCTTTCCACGTTGTTTTATCTGCGCTGTCCACGTCACCGTCGCTTCAATCTCCATTACGGATGGTCAGTTCCATCCCGGCAGATTGGTCCATCGGCGACAAAAAAATACCGAATCACAGCATATGGCTTCTACTCAAATATCAGATTTATCGTGACATGTAACTTACAATACTTCTCTGCACATTTCTCGTTGTGGTTCATTCTGTCAGGCCAAAGCTAGCAAGTACCTTAATCTGCCGAGAAATTTCCTCTGGGGAGCCGGTCGATCCTCCGATCATGAGACCATACCATAAACAGCCAAGTCTGACAATCCCATGGCATCTTGGCAGCTTACAGTCGGCGACAGGACACAATCTTGAAGAAGCTGACAGTGGAATGCCACCTTTGGAGTGTCAACAAGAGAGGAAAAGAAGAGCAAATATAAGTTGAGTAGGCAGCCCAGTGTCCCTGGTTGTGGTTGCTGCCCCTCACCAGATAAATGTATCTCGTGTAGTTATTGACAGGGAGGTTGCATCGTGTGTATGCATGCATAAGAAATCTGCACATCAGCCCACCTTGACCTTGAACATAAGCCTTTAGTTAGTATAGTGTCCAGGCGGCTGCCATTCACGAGACATGAGGTCGAGGACAATCAACGCCAAGAATTCCAAAATCCAGGCACTTTATTGTGAAGCTACATTAGTTTCCGGGCACTGAACCGAATTGACTCTAGCAGGTATCATATATGTTACCAGGTATTAAACCAATGGCTATTCCCGGTGGCAAGTTCATAACTCCTCAGAGTGTGGATCTGTCTAGCTGCACATCACATGAAAAGATGCCCCTGTTGGTTAGTCAATTTTGTCTACCGTGTGAAGCACTGTTCTGTCATCTTTCCATTCTCCTCTCTAGGTGCCAAGATTTTGGGTGTCAAGTCCGAATGTGGCGTTTGACGACGCCCATCCATTCATGTCTCACGGAAGACACCTAGCAAGTCCAGACTCTTCAGCCCCAGGGGCTCTCTTGTCTCAAGGAATGGAAGGGGGGCGACAACCAAAACGTTATCTCCGTCATTGGTTTTGCATTGGGTATGCCTCGGTCGGACGTCCGCCAGCTTGTTATTCGTCGGTTGTATCTGCAGCGAGCACTTGACTTGCGCCTCGGGAGGAAAGAATACAGCGGAATCTATTCCACCAAAAAAATAGCTGATCTGCCACCCTCCTAAATTTGGTAGTTTGTGATGGATTCGATACAAGACGTTGCATAAATGACAGGGGCTGGGGCAATAGCTACGAAGTCGAAAACGGTAGAGATAGCACAGATCATACTACGGAGCTTCCTGCTATTGTGCGTGTTCTATACTTTGACTTGTGTAGTAGTATTGATGTATGTAGTTTAGTGACGGACATAATGTCCCCAGAATCAATCACGGATGCTGTGCTTTTCGCCTGATGATATGCAAGGCTGTCAAAACAAAGATTTATCCGTGAATTGAATGCTAGCCTGAAAGCTCCTTTAAACCTTTGTATACAATCCAATATACCAAAACCATAAACATAGATCATTTTCATAGCGCCGCCTTAACAAAAGACAAATTCCCATAAACCGAACAGTTACTGCCCTTGAACATTCCCCGTTAAGGACCTTGGACTCCTCCGCTAACTTTTGAAACATACAATATATGGTGGGAGGGAAAAACAAAATAGAAACAAGATGAACGTTCAAGTTCATGTCATGGCCCGTATCGAATCGTATAGCTTCGTGTCTGTGGTCGAATACACCTCTCATCAGACTGTTTACTGGACATTGTGGCGTCGGTGGTGTTGGTGATACATGTGTTGAGGGGGAGGTGGTGGAGGTAGAGGCGGCGTCGCGTTAGAATGCTTTCCATCTCCCAGATCCTTAATGTAGCGCTGGGCCTCGGTCGCGATATAGTCCTGGATCAGGGTGCAGTCGCAGTCTGTGTGCTGCAACAGCTTCATCTTCAGCTCGTAGACCTGAAGCGTCAGGTCTGATACGCAGTTTGTCAAGTCGCGATTGGCTCGTTCCATGTCTTCTTCGTCGGCGCGGAGTTTGATGGCATCTTCGCGCTTCTTGACGCGGAATTTATTGGAGGCGATTCGGTTTCTCTCTTGGACTTTCTTGCTGTGAACGTCGTACTCTTCTTCGGGGTCGGCGTCGGTGTCGGCGTCTGCGTCTTCGTCCTCGTATTCTTCTTGTTCTTGCGAAGAGGGCTGTTGTGACTTGGCAGTTGCTTTTGACCTACTGCCTCGCTTGGGCTTTTCTGAGCCAGCAGGAGCTGGTTCTGCCTTGGATGCCTTTCTCGTCGAAGCGCGTTTCGTAGACTTTGTAGCTGAAGGTTGTGTCTTGGGTTTAGCTACTGATGCTGTGCTTCGCTTGCGTTTTCGCTGGTCGGGTTGAGTTGAATAGGAACCACGGCGACTTTCGTCATGGCCAGGTGAAATGTCAAGACTCGTTGCTTCTGTCAAGGGTGAGGGGACGGGGTAGCTGTGCACTGAGTTGCTTGGAGAGTCCCATTGCGTCGATGTGTCCTGGTCCAATGCATAGTTGGGTTGATTGAATTGCGGCTCTTGTCCGTAGACATTTGGAGCGGTCACGTTGGCGGAGTCGGCAAAGGAGACGTCGCCTGGAGACCACCACTGTCCCCATTGAGTTCCAGCTTCAGTTAGCATGCCATAGGGGTTCATGCCCTGGGTCCCTTGGACCATGGTATTGATATTCGCGTCTGGCGCGGGCACGGCCCCGTAGCTATCAAAGACGTGCATCTCGTCGTCAAGCGAGTGCTCCGGTGGGTGTTGATAGGCAGGGTAGACAGTAGCCATTGTTACAGTACAGTACAGTAGAGTACTATGTATCGTTGAGTGTGCTCGAGTCAGTTTAGTCTCAACGCCGAGACGACTAATTGAACGAGCTTTGGTATAATTGAGTCTCGACAGTTGATAATAATTAAGGTAAGAGAAATAGTGAGGTGGATCTTTATGTAATACCGTTGAATATGGGAGCTTGGACGTGATTATTTTGAGCGAGGAGTAAGAATAAGTAGTTGATGGTGATGGAAAGAATGTTGAACTACGTAAGAGAACAAATAGTGTGGGAAAAAGAGATGGGCACTCCGTCCAGTTTAACTCGTCCGATATCAAGTGGCGAGCACGTACTACATCTACTAGGTAGGTATACTTGTACCTTGGGTACATGTAGCTCTTATTAAAGAGGTGTTGATCAGCAAGGGAGGGGAACATCCTGTTCCTGTGGGAGCACAGTGAAGGAATTGGAATCTGAAGCCATGTGGGAGAGAGAATGAGTGGAAAAGCAATGAGAAACTGCCCAAGCACAGGAAGTGAGGACCCATAGAAAATGGATGCAAGCAACCTGCATCGTACTGTGCAAGGGTGGATTTGAGCCGCTGCAATTGAAGCCACTAGATCAAGCCATGGACGGGGGTGGAGGGACTAGCCAACGGATGCGGAGGGATATCAGACCTGTCCGGGCTGGATGACTGACTGGACTGCCTTGTTCCCGAGCCAAAGGTGGAATTGACTCTTTGCGTTTGCAGACGAGATACATCATAATGATCAATTTTTACAACGGTCATTTATCTCATTCATCAACGTGGGATAGATACAGGTACAGGATGCATTGTAGAGTCGTAACAAAGAAGGGTCCCCCACCTGGGTTGCTATCGGGAGGAGAGCAGACGTAAGCAAGCCTCAAGATCAAGTTATAGTTCTTGATAGTGATACATCTCATAACATGCAACAAGCCATGGAGTGATGGTCTCCCAAGGGCCTGGAATTAGAGGACGCCACCGAGAATTCGAATGGCTGCACTATGTATCAATGAGACGAGGAGAAGGAATGATGTTTCGGAGCAGATTACGATAAGCTAAGCTTAAGGTAGTTTAGCAAAGGGTGATAAGTCCTACACTAAAGATAACAAAAAGGCAAGACAAGGGGAAAAAAGCAAACGAGTGCAACAACGGGCAGCAATCAATAGGTTGCAAGCTAGGTCAAGGGACCACCGTCAGAGGCTGAACGCTCCCATTGGCCACGGCGATGGTGTCCGAGATACTCAATTGGTGGATGAGGTCCGGAGAAGGTGATTGGACAAGACCCCATATTTTATTGGAGAATCATGGATGTTTCTTCAACTGATTTGAAATGAACTGGGGTTAGGAAATACGCTGCAACCAAGAACATGGCCGCTCACCGCTGTGCACACAGTACAATGTGCATTATCTGAGCATGTTCAAGAAAAAGACAAGAGAATACAAAGACCAGCCCGGATTATAAAAACAAACAGAGCTGTCCAAGCTCATTTCAAAAAAGATATGGGCTGCTCGGCTTGTCTTGGATTTGTCTTTCCTGGTGGGGTGAGGCAACTCTCAGGGTACATTGCAGTACCTACAACAAGTACTTTCGCAATCTTCGTCCGAGGATAAAATTTGAAATTTCATTGGTCAATGAGGCACTCCAACCAATCAGATGAGGAGGAACAAAATCCCGTCGGTCGTTGTACGTACAAGGCCAAAACTGGACCCCTTAGCAGGGAAGCCAGCCAAGAACCACAGATTACAGTGTGCCCAGGCATGGGCAAGTATGTACAATTAGGTGTCAAAAGT
>JAAVUC010000513.1:0-23432 GCA_014898925.1 Fusarium nelsonii
TTTAAAAAGTCATTAGGGTTAACATCTACTGTTATGACCTACTGAGCTTTAACCCACCTAACCGAAGTTATTTTTACTGTTAATAATTTTAAGGATAATAGAAAGTTTAAGTATCTGTTGAAAGTAAAACATAATAATAGAGACCTATCTCCAACTAATAGGTATAGTAATTATATACCTATAGGATCCTTATCTATATATTTACGTCCCTCATTGAGGGCGGTACTAATTTCTCTGTAGGACATATCCCTATCCGCATGACTGCCCTTGAGATGATCTCGAAGATGTCTGCGTACTTCATAGCATTGTGAATCTGGGCAGAAGGGGCAAGTATAGGTCACGTCTACTGCAAAGACTTCCCACCATACTGTCTTTACTCGTGCACGTCGGATCCGAACGGCCTCCTTAGCAATACGATCGATTATGTCTCTCACAGCATTGTTGTCGAGATACTCATCGGTGATATCTGTGACCTCTCGCAGCGTTGTCTGGCCCGTTCCGGCCGGGCACCAGTCATCGAGTGGGAGTTTATACAGATCTCCTTCAGCATCGAGTCTATATACCTGCTCTAGCCCCTTTTCATTGGCAAGCTCTAGCCACTTCACAGTTTCCCTTTCTGTGTTTGTCATCTTCGGAAGTGTGTATTTCTGGAAAAAGCCACCGGTTCTTGCGTCACTCCTATAGATTCGCTTGGAAGGGATTAGTCTAGCTTGTCCTGTCCCAAGACTGACAAACACAGCAGGAGTCTGGTTGTGCTGAACGAAAATGTCTCGAAGGGCCATAAATGAAGGCTTGTTCGCCACTATTCCTCCATCTAAGAACTTGGCACCGTTGATCTCAATAGGGCCCAAGAAGCGTTGAGTGGCAGAGGTGGCACGCGCAACTTGCCAAATCGTGGCTGGATCGCTTGCATATACAAAATCAAGACTAAAAGACTTATAGCTTCTCTAGATATGTTCACTTTCCAGATTATCCTTGATGCACCAAGAAATAGCCATGTTTGATAATCTTAGTAATTTGTTTAGACGACGGAAATTAGAGGATCAACTCACGTTCGAGTTGGATCTTCTCTGCATCTGAATATTTCAGTGTCGGCAGAAAGGTTGGAATCTGACGCTGTACTATTCTCGATAGTTCTTTTAAACGCTTCGCGAGCTTTGACGGCTGAGTACTTGGCTCGTGGGAGAAAGAGAGTTGACTTTCCATGGAACACTCTGGGCTGTCCAAAAACGCGATTGCCAAAGTCCGTAAAGCTATCAATAGCCTGGTCTACCAACATACGTAACCTTCCCAGCATGATTCCATTCAGGCTTCAAATTCAGTCAGCTAGTGCTTCATTTTGCGGTGCATATTACTTGCCTCCTGTTGATGTCCCGGCCATATAATTAAAGTAGTGACAGGGGAGAAAGTCATCAACCCGATGTGATTCAACTGGCCTGGAAGGGAGATCATTACTCTGCCCCATCCAGGGATATGAGCTACTCGAGTAAGCTGGATCATCTGGATAATCTAATTCGAGGACCCGAATTCGGCGCATGATGCTCTTTAAGATCAAAAGACTAGAGAGAGCACGAACTCCTCCAGCATCTAAACGAGACTAATTAGTGCCAAACAAGGTTATATCAAGGAGTTGAGTGACATATCAAATGCCAAGATCCTTACCGAATTTAATGGCCGACCGTAGACTTGCAGGATCTCGGAACAAACAGACCAAAGTAAGATCATGTAGACATGAGTTGAGCTAATTGCAGTGTTGAAATATGAAAGATAAAAGATGGCCTTCTCCATGACTTGAGATCCGCTATTCAATCATAGTAGTACTTGCTTCTCTACCACAAGATTCTTAAAAGCACGATTATTTATAACAAGATGCTTAAGTCATTTGTTATCTCTGTCCTTGCACTGACAATCCCAGTTGCATGCGGCGATACTACAGAACCATCCGCTGTACAGTACTCGCTTGGATACGACTACTACTGCAAGCGTGATGACGATTATTATATCCAAGATGGCGTGTGCGCCAGTTTGATGAATAATCCTTATATTTATAACAACGGGATAACAGACACTTGCCCTGGTAAGGAAATCGACTGCTTCGAGAATAAGTCAAGGTTTCTCATACCTGCATAGTTTTCATTTACAAGGGTTATAACTGCAATGGAGAAGAAATGCAAGTCTACAAGGACAATGAATGCCGTTGGATTATGGGGCACCATACTATGAAAGCATTCTGTCATTAAATCAAGGAAGGAATCAGATAGCACTCTATTCTTTACTCATACGAGATGATGGAAGATGTTTGATCGTTTCCTAATGGGTTATACACTCACATTGAGATATTGGCTAGTGGGTACGACGGGGGAGAATATAGAGTTTGACTTCTTAAACATTTAGGTTTGTGATTTTTCTCATTGTGCTACCAATCGGTTTCTAAGAATTGAAAAAAGATCGATATCTCTATTTCAGTTATAGATTGAATGAATGTCCACATGGTAAACGGAATGTAGTGAGTCCAACGTGCCCAGGCTAGGAATAGTGCAATTAATATTCATCTTGATTAGGTTTTTAATCTCAATGTATATTAATGCTCGACTACCATTGGGACTAGCCAGCTTGGGATTTGTAAAAGATCCCTGGGTTTGGAGACCCTAACATTAACCTCTTATCTCCAATGTCTCCAATTCCATAGCTTACCCAATTATATACTAAGCTCTCAGTTATCAAGCAAAACGGTATCCACCTCTTGGAGACGTTGGAGACTAACGCTATCTATCTACCCACTTGGGGATTTGAAGTTATATGTATATAAAGCTATATATTTAACATGCGAAAAGGTTAGTTTATTAGTTAATAAGTTTTTATTATTTC
Source organism: Fusarium nelsonii (assembly GCA_014898925.1). Lineage (NCBI taxonomy): Eukaryota > Fungi > Ascomycota > Sordariomycetes > Hypocreales > Nectriaceae > Fusarium > Fusarium nelsonii. The sequence goes on from JAAVUC010000513.1 coordinate 2,869, forward strand.
CTTCCCCTTTCTAAAGAATCCACAATGTCCTCACTCTATTATTATGATGAACCAGGTGCAGGAACCGAGAACGGCAAAAACTTCCATTATAGACAAGCCGTGGTCCTTGGCAATATTGTTAAATGTTCTGAACAAGGTGGCTGGACCAACGACGGCAAACTTGATGCCAATGACCCTATCCGCCAGGTCGATCTGGCCTTTGAGAACGTTGACAGAGTTCTCCAAATTGTCGGCCTCCGAGGTTGGGAGGATGTCTACCTACTGCGCAGCTACCACGTGGATATGGGGGCTACCTATGAATATGTCGTCCAGAAGTTGAAGGAACGCATTCCTGATCACCGCCCTGTTTGGACTGCGATTGCCGTTCCTCGCTTGGCCTTTGGCTCCATGCAGATCGAGCTGGAGGTGGAGGCTTATGTTCCTGATAAGAACTGAGCAACGGAAAATTATTCAATGAAGCTACATTCATAGGACGATACTTGATTGGGAAGGATAGCCGAATCTTTACCAGATCTGCCATTACTGCAGAGGTGATAGAAATAGATATGATGTTTGACTGGCAGAAGGCTTTGATGTCACTGTGCTATGGCTCTATCCTTACGCGGAGCGACGGGAGCTTTGAGGTTATGACTCTATGGGCCATTTCAACCGTGCACACTTCGTCCTCTACTTCATTGCAATGGCTGAGAATGATCCATCATATTGGCGTACTCAGAAAGATTCTGCCCAAGCAAGTGCGCAAGCGGCTTATTCCCGGGAGTTTTGAATACCTCTGCCCAGAACCTCACGAGACTCAGGGCGAGGTCTTTGGCATTCAGATCCGGGGCTAGGTCATCTGCCCCGTCAACGGAAGACCATGCGCAGGGGATTAATGCTTGAACCTTCCGTACAAGCTCTAACTCGCCTATACCGTCACACTAAGCTTTGATATCGATAAGTATCGCGACCTGGACATACCTTGACTGGCTATCTTAGTGATGTGAACATGAGACAGCCATTTGCACAGAAGCAAGGCGGATTCGAAAGCCAATACTAGTTGTTCTACACTCCAGTAACTGCTTATTGAGCGAACAAAAAACGCTATGCCCGTAGTTGCTGGTTCTTCGAGTATATCGACACAGTCACTGATGGCAGACATGAGCAGTTTTAAAGAGGCTGGACGCGGCTCTGGAAGCTTATACAAAATGCTGGCAAGTTGACAAGAACTTTGTGAGTATAGGAAATTTGAACCGGTGTCAGATGGCCAGTTGAATGCCAAGCGAACTCGAATAAGTCGGAAGAGCGCTTCCGTATCATCAAAGAGGGTGCCGACTCGTTGTCGATATGGTGCAGAACTTTCCCGTTTCAGAAGGTAATCAGTCGCAATTTTGCTACAACAGGTTACGAATCAGCCTGGGTTCGACAAAAAGGATAACCATCAAGGAGGGTGAGTTACTTACGCTATCAGCCGATGCTGCTGCTCTATCAATCCCGTCGGCAAGTTGGAAAGAGACGGATTTGACAAAGCCATAATGCGGCTGCTCAGGAGCGCCGCGACGATGTAGGGAAGCTCCAAGGTGGAGGCATCCAGCTGAGGCGCAGTTGCTACATCTACCCGGCTAAGGAAATTATCGAACCATGGCAGCAGAGGCTCCGTGAGTTCATCTTGGGCTCGTTGCCGAGGCCGGAATTCGTCTGAAGTTGGACAAGCCCATGCGTCAGGCGGACAAGGCAGTTGAAGATATGACGGCATTTTTGACAGTCCCGGAAGAAAGTCGAATAGGAACGTGTTCAGAGTGGAGGCGCAATACCCAAATAGCTGAGTTCGGCGATCACTCTCGTCTTGAACCCACCGAGTAAAACGTTTCTCACTCTCTAGCATGGAGGATTCATGGCCCCCAGAAATGGAGAGGTAATAGATCAACCCGCTTTGCCAGATACCCGTAGTTTGGGTAAAGTTCTTAGCTTGTTCCAACTTGGTATATTCTAGAAGTAGCAGAAAAGTGGCCGCGAGCGCGCTAGCAGACCTGATTGTAGGTTAGCTAACAAAATGATTTGCGCACATCATGCAGGTTTAATCCGACTTTTCATACCAATGAGTACCCTGTGTTGGGTCGTTTTTCGAAGATGTCCAATGCTTGACGACGATGGTTTTGCTGGCATTGAAAAACGCAGAAGCCTTTTGCGTTTCGAATAGATGTATTGCGCCAATAGCAAGCATGGCCAAAACTAGCGCAGGACAAAGGCTTTCAGAGTGCACAATGCTGGGATGTATCATTGGAAGCTTAAAATGATGGAAGAATGAATTGATATATCTTCGGACTGTCTGAGATGAAGGTGGTGAGAAATGAGGGTTTGGGACTGCATATTCTTGCACGGAGGGGTCCAACAAGATAGAATCTTCTCAACTCTGTCAGTCATATGGTCATTTGTTCCAAGATGCCGAACTCAGAGAATTTAACTTACATGCCAGATGGGCACCTGTCTCTTTATCGACCACAGCCCGTGGAAGGGATGGCTGGTCAAGGTTTCTTGCACCCTGGACGACTTGTGGGTGGGCAGAGGAAACTTCGCCAGATGATTGGCTTTCAACGAGGTGTACCAGGCTACTATTCGCGAAGAAGTTATAGAAATCATACAAGGGATGGTGCCGTTCGTGTTGGGGAAAAGATGAAAGGCCTTTAGAAAATCAGGTTAGCGGGGGCCTGAAGTACGAGCACCTATTCAGTGAGGCATACGGGCGGCAATATGAGACGAGGGCTGAAATGTAGGTGCTTGTTCAAAGCTTGCACTAAGATGGTTCAATGCCTCTGCTGTGACTACTATAGATGCTCCTTCTGCCTCAGAGGTCGCGGCTTCCGGTCGATTGCCCTGATGATTAAGCCTCTCATGGCGCAGAAGCAAATCACGTCGACTAAAAGAAGATCCGCAATGACATCTATAAGGCTTTTCCTTGGTATCTAAACTGCCATCAGCTATGGTTCAGACTTGATTAATAGGCATATGTGATCCTGGTAGGGATAAGGTAGATAGATACTGACGGATGCGCGTATGACGTCGAAGATGCTCAGGCTTGCGAAACCTGCGCCCACAGTAGGTGCAGGTGTGTCGCCTGCTGGGGTCCTATGGGTGCGGATTCTCCGTCTCCGTCTCCATGTTATCAGGGATCTGGTAGGGAGTTTGCTGAATGGCTATGGAAGGGAATGGGGATCAGATCATCTCCAACCAGAAATTTGACTTGGAGATTGGAGAGTATGTGATTACGTAACTTGGTCTCCAAACATGGATGAAAACCACACGTGATCATAATACATGTATCCGTTGCGTCATAGTTTGTTTGTTCCATGCTCTGATGGTCATCACCAAGCGCTTCCAGAGAGATCAAGGCAAGTCAAAGAAAGGGGCCCGAAAGCCTGCTCGAAGCCCGCTATGACAGATTACCTAGCCTCTACCAGCCAAACCTTTTCGCATCACGACCTGGGGACACTTCCAGCCCCAACTACTGATCCATTAGAAGAACCACAAGTGTCTCTTAACACTAATACCCTCGAAAGCGCAACCGACCCTGGCCTCCTCCCTAGCCTTTATACGGATAATCCAGATGCATTCCAGTTTGATCAAATCTTTACTGGCGACTCAAATCAGGACTTGGACAAGTTTTTTGCCGATATTTTCTCCCTCCCCACTTTCCCATGGTCCGAGAGCATCGACCTTCCGCCATGGCCTGCCCATGACCTTGCGCCGCCATCCTCGACACCTCAAGAGTACAGATCCGACAGCGATGTGTATGTTTCATGTGTTCCACTTGTGCCTTGCTTGCGCGGCAAAGGACTAACCGTGAACTTTAGTCTTGACGCCTACTACCGACTGATCCACCCAGTCTTCCCCATTCTGCCCCCACCTATCGACAGAAGCATAGCTTTGACAGGTCAGGCCGATGCAGCTTACAATCCGTCGTCTCCTCTCATACTATCCCTACTGTCGATTCTCTTTGCTGTCCAACCGCAAGTTTCCAATGCCAGATTTTCTCCAGGCCCTTCACGACTCACCCTTGCTTATTCTTTTGCTCAACGTGCCACCGAAGCCTGCGAAATTTCATCAGAGGGACAAAGTGCATTTTTTCCCTCTTCGGTCCGCTCACCTGTCCACCCACGAGTCCCGGCTGAGGTCGAGACTCCCTTAGCGTTCTGCGTATTGAGTCTATTTCAGTATTTGTACTGCGGGAATATCGAAGAGATGACAAGATTTGCTGAAAGGGCCGTTGACTCTGCGATAAGACTTTCATTGCACCGACAACCCTATAATGGTGAAGGCTTTTTTGCAGAGGCCAAGAGTAGAGCATGGTGGATGACGGTCAGTTGTGACACGTGTTCTTCATGGTTTCCTACTAACCTTGTGACCTCGTCTCAGTACCTCACCATGTGCCATGCATCTACCGTGAGCTGCAAGGTATCATGGCAGCCTTGTTCGTATGCAAGGCTATGAACATGCTAACCTCGTGAACAGCCCCCTTCGCGGCCTATCAATGTTGCTGACGTACAAACGCCGTTCCCTACTTCGTCATATCATCCAAAGGTGGGTGGCTACAGCCAGATTTGTAATAGATAAGCCCGGAATCTGATTTCCTTTCGACAGATATGGGACAAGTATATCCGTGCTGAAGAAACCCTGACAGCTGCTACTCTCCTTCTTGTTGCTCTGGTCAAAGGATTTCGTTCTGAAGCAGCCATTCCTAGCTTTCGGCAGGGGCTTGACACATTGAATAAACTCATTTTATCTCAATTGATTCAGCTCGGCCAGACCAATGTTGCCGATCAAGCGTCAAATGACATCCCCGAGTACAGGTTGGCATACTGTTTGCATACCATCGCCCGCATGAGACTTTTGAGGTCTGTTCTGAATCATAAAACCGAGTGGCCAGGACTCGCTGACAACAACAACCAGCGCACGTATCAAGACTCACAGATATCGAGCTTTAATGGAACATCCCGCTATACTAGAAAAGTTCAAGACTTTCCCGCCACTGGATGTAACCGATTGTCCACCCGAGGGGCGTAATACCTCCGGATGTAATGCTCGAAACCGAGTGGATCAAATATTCCCCTTCCCTAGTCTTGAATCTTTACAAATCTGCTTTGATTCTTGCGTAGGCATCTCAGACTGCCTTGACTTACTCAAGGATGACCTCCCCAGTGAGTCAGGATCGTCCAACTAGGTATGCCATGCTGATAGCCGTGAAGTAGCCCCTTTTGCGTGCTCGGCGATCATAGCAGGGTATACAGCGTTGATGATTTTACATTTCCAGGGCTCGGGTAGAGGTCGAGCGTGGCCAAGCCTTCAAGCGGATAATCTACAAGTATCATGCAGGGCTGTCGTAGCTTCTGCTCTACGTGGGCTTGAAAACTACTCAGCAGGGTTCCCATCTGTGCGCGCCTTGGCTGGTAAATATCACCTTCCTCCATCCATTAGACCATTGCTAAGATGGCTTTATGATCAGATAACCTTCGAAAAGCGGCTACAGCATGCAATGTGCTAAGCAGCTTGGACAGAGTGGTATGATATATGACGCCTAACCGGGAGGCCTGCATCGTTATTATCTCCCCCACTTTCACTGGAAGAGGAAACCCCTGTCGTCTGTGGAAGTACATCTTACGGAATAGTTGGTGGGTATATTCGGGGATATAGAAGATCTGGTACCATCTTGGGCAGCGTCGTGAGTCGCCACGGACGAAGATTATCATGAGATCCGGTCCGGCATCAATATCATACTCGGTTTCGGGTGCTTGTCCAAGACTGGGTAGACTAAGCAGAAGCGCGAGAGATGATCCAGAAACAGTTGCGCCGCCGACAGCTAGCTCAAAAGTACGGTGGTCGATAATGGTGAGGGACTCCGAGCCATACAAATCTTCACGTCGTTTGCATAGAAAGATAGTGGCTACACATTAGAAGAGGGTTCCAAACACAGCTACCGACCTTCCTAATACGACCTTGTACTATGGGAAAGATTCTTGATATCGATTTTGTACGCCGATGAAAACCATATTGCATATCATAGATCTTGGACTATTTATTAAAACATGCACGCCATAATTGTTTAGGTAATGATCCTCGAGGCATTCAATGGTCAAAAAAGTGGCTGAACAGGTGCTGTTACCCTATTGGATCCCCTTGTTGTGAACGTTGGTTAAAAGAGTAGTAAGGATATAGATATGCAGACTGTCCCAGCCTAATTGTCACCTTGTGAGGCTGGTTGGATTTCTGACATATAATCAACCTCCGTGAAAACACGGAACTTCTTGTCAGTAGGTTAAATGCAGATCACTCTCGTTTTTACTTCCCTTGGCAATTAACACTCCATAAATCGAACCCACGGTGAACAAGGGCCTCTGAGACATTCAATGGACTTTGGCTATCCGTGGCAGGGGTACAACCGCATGTTAGTATTATCACATCCAGTAGTCAATATTTTGATGGAAACGTCAAAATTCTTTTGGGGGGCTAAATTGAGGTATCGTTGCGGCACATGCATCTATCCTCTTCTCTACTCGACCGAAAAAGCTTGTTTTGGTCTTCCTGGAAGCATTTACGAGGACGCTTGACTAAGTTGAGGAGGGATTTTCAACTCAAAAGGTAAATGAAGAAAAGAGAGTCAGTGGTCTTGAAGCCAGACTTCAGATGCAATGTTCTTTGCCCTCTTTTTGACCCTTGCATTTTCTCCGCATAATATCATCAGCTAATTCTGCCCTTTCGTATTTCTGTCCCATGAATTGCAAATAGAAGCAATGATCTCGGGGTCAGCCACCCGGCTGAGACCTACAGCAATTAAGTCCAATGAAAACTCACTCTCAGCCTCCCTCCGGGCTATCGGCAATAAGATATTCTGCTGTAAACTTTGAGGCTAGACTTGCCTTTTGCCGATCACTGCATCAATAACGGGCAGCTAAGACAATTGAACCAGGAACACGTGGTTGCCGTGGCTGTCTCAGCCTAGGACATTGTTGGCGGGTCGTACATAAAAAAGGTAGTTATGCCAAGTTTACTGCAGGCTAACCCCATGGTGGCTGCAGCCCTATTCACTGACCCATAACTAAGCTCCAGCCAGGACCGGGAGGGGAGAAAAATGAGGGCGCTTGATGAGGGTGGTTCAGTTGTCGTTGACGACGTGGCTATCTCGAGATCCTTGTGTCGCACACGAGCAATCCACTACACCCAATGTTTATGCTGTGGATTTTCTTGCTTTCAGCTTTGAGACCGACATTTCTCATGCAGAGTAATACTTTTGGGCTTTGTGGATCACTATTGTTAACCGCAAACTTCACGGAATCGCAAGGGGAGATGCATCCATGACGCTGTCACGTCTTTTCATGGAGCGAATGTCCCGCGAATGTCCCGGTATGATATTATCTTTTTTGTTTCTCTTTATTGAAGCCCTATTGTTGCTCAATTGAAGCTCATACTATTCTTAGTACTTTGAGCCTTGAAATTGGACCTGAATACCCTGAACCCCCACAATGCGGGCGCTAATCAAGATAACGGGGCGGACGTCGCCCTACAATACTAAAATATTAGTGGCATCGGCAGTTAGAGTCGTACTGTTACTCAAAAGCATATTGAAACAATGCAACATCCCTGTAAAAGATTGGAGGTAGAAAAACATGATCTGTGCAAGGGAATATGGGTAACTCCTCGTCCCGGCCAGGTACCGAGTGGATGATAAAGACCACAGACCAAGGGAGAATGCAGCTCTCATTTGAGCCGCACTAATCGACCGGTGCAGTGATCGCCCCGAGTTCCGCAATGTACTCCAAATCGAGGCTCAGTTGCGTGATGCCGGATATCTTCGTGTTGTATTATAGCTTAAAGTAATTTTGTACAGCCAAGGAGACATGCTCTCGATCGGAGAAGCTTAACAAATTTGATGAGAACTCTCAAGTATAAAGAGGCCATCATCCTCCCTATCAAACTTGAAGTCCTCATCAACACTCATCAGTATCTCCAACAGCATCCTCAAACACTTCAAACTCCACTCAGTCCCAAAAACCAACTCGTTAAACTCAACTCAACTCTGTTCAAAATGCAGTTCACCAAGATCGCTTCCATCATCGCCATGACCTCTGCTGCCATCGCTGCTCCTGCTCTTGGAAACTACGAGATCCAGCCTCGCACTGGTGGTGGCAACAACCAGCCTTCCTGCTCTGCTCAAAGCCAGCAGGTTTGCTGCAACGGTCTCCTCAGTTGTGCTGTCCAGGTTCTTGGCAGCAACTGCAACAACAACGCCTACTGCTGCGAGACCGATGCCCCCGTCGTAAGTATCCCAAGAAGAGCAAAGACGAAACGGATACTAACTTCAGTAGGGCGCTCTCGTCAATGTCGCTCTCCTCAACTGTGCCAAGCTTCTCTAAAGGACACTCCTCGATGACCTAGTCCACGGAGGATTAGCTGGACAGTTGAATATTGAGGCACATATCTTGTGGAGGATCTAACGGAGAAAGCCTATGCCAGCTACTCCGTATGTCAATAGGCAGTGTTAAAGTTGGTATTTGCTTCGATGGCCTTCGCTATAGGGGTTGAATATACATACAGCGGTTTTATAACTTGATCTGACTCTTAACTTAAGACTGTGAATATTGAGGAGACTATTATTAACAAATTCAATTGAGGATCACGTGAACTGGCTTGACCAACAGGCATTCAGCTGAACAAATGAACATCAACAGTCAGCTTACTGGTATACCTTGAGTCTGTGTAGGTCGAATTAATTAAGAAGAAGAGCTCGTCGGAATTCCAAACGACTCTCCAACTCCACAACAACCACCAATCTATCAGGGGTCAGGGTTGGGATAGGGTGGTAGTAACTACCTAAAGCTATCTTTGCCCAATTGCTTTTCTCTAACTACAGTATAGCATAAAAGAGTAAGTAAAGAGATATAAAAGATAGTAAAGAAATAGAGAAAATAAAGGAATTCAGAGGGATAGAGACCTATAGGTAAATAAGAAGGAGATAGAGATGATACAAGAGATAAGAGATATAGCTAGAAATATAGAAGTAAGAGAGATGAAGAGACTAAGTAAGGAATATAGCTAGAAAAGGTAGGTAGAAAAGGTAGAGAAGGTAGAGAGATAAGGAGAGATATAGAAAAGTAAAGAGATAAAGAGAGATGAAGAGATGAAAAGAGATAGAGGTCTTAGGGAGAACTTCTAGAGGGATTCCAGCTAGATCTAGCTATTCCAGTAGAGGTATCTCTAGTCCTCTTAAGGGTAAAACATATAGAGGAATCTAGCTGAGCTGATGGCACTGGCATAATAAGCTCTTAAAGCTTCCTATAGATCTTGGAGCTCTTGAGGTCTATTAGGCCACTTATAGAGATAACAATAGGCCGAAAAGAGGCACCTAGGCATATTGAATCATGCAAACCTAGCCCCCCTCTCTTACAATCCCATCGGGATTAGCATCAAAACCAAGAAGACCGGCGAAGGCTGGGAGAACGCTAAGTTTCAGATGGAAGTATAGATTGTGGCCTATTGGCAGTTTCTCCGTAAATTACTTCCATTATAGCAACGAGCACAAGATTTCACAATTAGCAAACGGGAAGATATGAAGCCTACCAGAGTGCATACCCGGCATTATCATATAAGGATACGATTGGTATCTCATTATTACGACGGCAAAGGAAGAGAAGACGGTTTTCTGGCAGAAGAAGAATTTTGAAGATACATCGAGCTCAAATGGAATTTACAAGATTATATATAATTCGCAGCTGTTACGATAATGGGCGCGAGAGGAATATTAGAAATGGATGAGAGAGTTGTTGCTGGAGTGGCCACAACTTGAGGGAGAATTGGTTGTTGTTTGAAGACTTGTGGGTTTGGAACTAAGCGTGATGAGATTTGATATGATACTGTTATTGTCAATCACACTACCAGTTGTAGTAGAATTGATTTTTCTATCCTGCTCTACAGGGGGTAGAGTTGATATCTAATATTACGATTGGCTAATAGTAGTAGTGTTAACTGGACTACCCAACCATCTCAGATGAGCAACAAAGGAGGCAGAGCTGCGTATGGCGATGGTGGCAAGTGGGGAACCTGCTATGATGTTTGAGGTGACGTCCGAGAAAGTGCCCTAGATAATCCAGGAAGGGCTCAACAAGCTAGAGCACAATCATGCCAAGGCAGATCTGATGGATGTTCCACACTTAAACCGGGTTGACAGCTGGCTGTTTGATCGACTGCCTGGTTTATTGTGCATGGAATGTGGACGTAGAGGTTGTACTTGTTGAGAGATACTGTAAAGCGAACAAGATTATTGGGCTCTGTATACCGTCTCATACTTCTTATCTGCTTCAGTCACTTAACGTCGGGTGCTTTGCGTCGCTGAAAAATGCCTGTGGTCGAGAAATAGAGTATTTGATCAGATGCTCTTTAACCAACATTTCCAAGACCGAGTTCTTTCCCGCCTTTTACGCTGCTTTTGAAACTAACAGGGCTGCTTTCACATAATTCTGGGTCGTCTCTAAAATTCGTGGCATGGTACATATGCCACGGGCTCTGAAAACCTGGCCAAAACCTTGTCCTTGTTGTAGTGATGAGAAAACCGTGCGTGCAGCTTCGGCTTGCATGAGCGAGCGCACGGATAACAGGCCTGACCAGTCTCTAAACAGTGTGAATGATTAAGATGTCGTTTCGGCTCTGTTGTTCCCCTGGCACTATCCATCCCCGCAAATGGCAGGTCAGGCTGTACGGGTGACAGCCGTCGAAACAGCACGCCAGGATGAGATATCTAGACTCCAGACCAAGCTACGTATATCAAAATTGATTCTGAGTCTAGTGCTCCAAGGATGCCTGAGGATCTCAACTATGGTTTCTTATTCACGCGTCTTGATATCTCTTAACCTCAGTCCTCCTGCCACTCTTCTAGTCCGAGTATATATGGACAACTTGTGAAAATTGACAAACTATTTTCTTTTGCCGCCGATGTCCTCGAGCTTAACAACACGGCTCTCCACAGACTCCGATGCACCACTAGCACATTCATTATAACCACCGATCAGTTTAACACGTATTAAGGTAATTAAAACCGTCCTTTAGCTGCTCTTACCACTGTTTCGGTCATCAGTTGGGCCTCTAATAACATACATACCTACTGATCCCTCTCTGTCTCGTAGGTATTAGGGTTATCGCTGTGCCGGGAACCATGGAAGACCATTCACCATTCGGGACAGGATGCATCTTCCAACCTTTCCCAGGGGAACAGTGGTGGTTGGCGGACCATTTAGCTCCTACCAATAGACCAGGAGACAACAGCAGCACGGTAAATGTCGTTTACACGGAGACTGCTCCTCTATTACATGGCTTCGACGGTGGCTATGATGCCGACTCAAGTGACCGTTGGAATTATATCAGCCCTATGGTTGAATCTACCTCTCGGTGGGATTGCATTGATTTTACCACGGAGTCGGCGGGTCCATTGCCATCCTCTAGGCATGTTATTGCCAGAGATTTGCCTCCTTCACAGGTTTCTTCGTACCTCCCTTCAACAGCAAAGGATGCCATTCCGAAACAGAATTACGATTCTGACGATCTTTCGACCCGCAAAGCCTCTAGGCGAAGCTATCTAGCGTATGGGAAGCTTGGTTCAGAGCCAAAGAACAAAAGACTGTCTACTATTTATCGTACGAGAAATACTAGAAGTAATGGCGCTCATCCAGCCCAGCAGGGAAACAATCGCGGTAAAGAACCCCAAGAACGAAATCGAATCACAGCCTACAAGTCCAGCACCAAGCAGAGGGAAGACATATCAAGACTCAACTCTCGCACGCAGGAGCTAGAGCGTGTCCATCACGAGCTTTCCACTTGCGTAGCCGATTTATCCCTCCAGGTGTATGAGCTCAAGATGCAGATTCTACAGCAGTCAGGGTGCAACTGCGCTCTAATGCGGGACTACCTCGCCCATGAGTCCCGGCGATACGTGCAGCAAGCGTTGGTGGAGGAGCCGCAGCCAGCGGTTTTGTTTCTGCAGGCAGAGGCACACATGCAATGCGAGCAGACGTAATGCAGGATTAGAAAGAGTCCGTGGAAGATGCCTCCCCAGTCATTCGATGTATATAGAGAAAAGGAATGTCAGATAATTGTCGGACCAACAAGTGGCGGCAAGCTAGGGGCTACAGAATGCTCATTTCTTTTTCCCTCCTCAATTACATGCCGCTCGGGCAGTAGCACAGGGTGAAGTACCTAGCCTTATGGGAGGCTAGGTTACCAGACTCGGCTGTCCAAGCTAATCACCGCAGGTGGTTGGCCTGTATGATGTATCAACATGTGTTAGGTGACGAATGTAGGTCACGCAGGAGTATTGTAGACCGCCCTCCACATCCCCGCGGTGCCTATGAGAGAAACCTTCATAGTACAGAGAGATAGCGGCGAGGAGGTTCTTGAAATATACGTTAACTGGAAGAGCAAAGGCATCTGACGAAAAGATAAACACATAAGGATTAACTCCATGTTAAGGTGTATTATCCTCGTTACATCTTCCCCACTTTCGAAATCGAAGTCTGGACGAAAACCAAACCATGGGATTGGGAGGAGGCCGTGCACGTAAGTTTGATCACAAGGTTTGTATGTGACATGTCGCTTTTTGCAGTGCCACAAAGCTTTCTTTCGCAAGTTGATCATCGATTTCGCTGACTGACGAAGAAATAGGGGAAGATGGATGCTGCACTCGCCCTTTGCAGCGGCCTTCTTGTTCCCATCGCTAAGCGTTTTAACTCAACATGTTGATTTTGGGCTTGTAAAGGACGACCGTGTGCAGCGTGTGGTCTTTTCAAAGCCTCTAAGGCCTCTACATTCACTCTATATGCATCATCCCACCCATCAGGGATAATAAAACTCATCCACAACATTGGCGGGGGCGTTGCCATCCGCAGCCACGAGTCGGGAAGTGAAGACGACCCTGGATTAGGACGAGGCTACAGAACTCTGCAGATCTTTCCCGCACCGACATATATAACCAAATTGGTAAGACAGAGCCATCAGAACTTGCCCCTGTAAACATTGCCCAAAGTGGCGGAACGCATAGTCATGGTGGGCTGGTGTCAACACCGGGTTTGGTGGCGGCGATGTGATGGGTCCGTGCCCGAAGCCCCAACTGAAAACAGGATCCCATCCTACTGGGTAAGATAGCGATTTAGACGGAATCCTCGTCACGTCTTCATGAGACCATTTGTGTCAATCTTTACCTATCTGCTCGCAGCACCACATCATCTGGTGTCATGGCTAGACAAAGCCAGTAAGCCTTTTACTCTGACCGTCAGTGCGAGCGCTTCCGCCGCTAGAAAGGGCGATATCATGGGTGAGACAGGAGCTAGCGATAAGACCCCATCTAAGCGTTGGGTATAGTCGGGGCTATCACCGGCAAGCAGCATGTTGAGATGTCCAAACTCCTGAGACTAGTGTGTCAAGTCGGGGGATCAGATCAGTCCCGTGCAGCCACATTTTGAAAACGGTGGACACCAAAGCCCATTGACAGAGCCGGGTGTGATAAACCCCCCTGAAATGTTGCTCTTATCACCGTGCCTGAACTCAGTATTGGTCGAAGTTGGAGGCTTGTGGCGAGGTGTCTCCTCTGACCACCTTCCATGCCAATATATGCCTTGATTCGAATTGCGAATCTTGTACAAGCCACGTACACACCTTTAATTCATTCAGCATGTACGACGGAGCTGCTTAGCCATGTTCTCCCTAATGGGCTGTTCTAGAGCTTGACCGGACCCCAATGACGTTTTGTGATCGGTGATGGACCCTGTAACAGACGTAAATTTTCACCCGTGGCAGAATCAATTTCAATTCTCTCTTTTTCCTTTATGGTTAGAGAGGGCGGTTGAGGGGAAGTGATCCTAGCGGGGAAGCAATTGTTTCCAGCAGTCTCCTTCCAACCGGGAGACTTAATTTCAGTAGTACTAACGGATTGTCTCGAGTTATGCAAGTGAGGAGGATCTGGCAACTACGGCTCTGCTTTCAAATGAACGTAACCTACGTTGAAGATTTGAGGTGAGAACCTAATGATACCAACAATATCATCCGGCCTTTTCATGTGCCTCTTTGAGTTGCTACGCCGAACCCTTTCCACATCAATACTCCCTTAACCTCCGAGTTAAGGCCTTCGATTTTCTTCATCACCCTTCTCACCTGAAACCATCGTTGCCATCTGTTCGCCGTTCATCGTTATCGTCTCCCTTAATCCGTTTTGCTTGACTGTTTTGTTTCCCTATCATCGTAACGCTGATGGGCCATTACTTTGCCGAATATGCTTCCTCCGCAAAAGATCATCACCGACACCAACAAGTCTCAACTGATCCAGATCTTGACATTGATCTTTCTCGTCATCTCTCTGCTCTCATGCTCCGTCCGGATAGGAACGAAGCTCCGCATGATCAAGACCTTGAGAGTCGATGATATGCTAGCCATTATCGCAACCGTAAGTAGAGGCTTGGTAGCGCGATTTACGAAACGAAATCGCTAATCATTGTGTGGTTATGCACGGACCTTCAGATTTTTGCAATAGGCCAGTCTATCGTTACGTTCATAGAGTGTGATAATGGACTGGGGAAGCCAGCCGATAGACTAGACTCCAGCGATATTGACACATTTTTCAAGGTACACATATTGACCACAACCCGCAGAGCTTCGGATAGAAGAGCTGACCGAGTATACAACTATAGAGCCAATATGCGGCCAACACCATGTTCATCGCCTCCAGCTTCTGTTGTAAGCTATCAGGCACAGTTGGTCTCCGGAATATGAGCCAGGAAAGCCAGAAATGGATTATTTTTGGCTGTGAAGCTGTCGTTGGCGTATGGGGAGTCACTGCGCTTCTTCTCAATCTTTTCCAATGTGAATTACCTACACCATGGATATACGCCGATGATAACAAGTGTATCGACCGAACCGCTTTCTGGACTTATTATTCCGTCACAAATATCGTTACGGATATTGCTATTATTCTTGTTATATGCGGAAGCGTTCTGAAAATTCGAACATCATGGTCTAAAAAGATTTTGGTCATGAGTGTTTTTGGCAGTCGTATCTTGTATGTTTATTCCCGCAATTACGATGGATCTCTCCAGCCCGCGTGAAGCAGAAAACACTAACAATAACGAATAAGTGTTACACCCGCAATTGCGGTTCAAATCTATCATTCCAACGACGCTTTCGCTTCCTCCGATTTCACTTTCGCGATCTGGAAAGCCGCTATCTCTTTGCAGCTGGTTCAGTGCCTTTCTATTGTTACTGTTTGCATCCCCAGCTTCAAGCCATTCCTCGACAGCCTGGAGTCCGGCCAGATTCGTATTGACGACCTTCGGCGACAGGGCAAGTCTAGCAGCAACGGCTACCCAATCAAGAGGCTGCGATATAGTGGATCCAAGTCAATACAGAACAGCCCTCTGGACAGTGGGTCACGACCGACAAGGTCCATTGAAGAAGCGGTTATGACTGAATCGCAACTTAACACGGTTTACGAGATGACTGACTTCTCCGAATCAATCGCACGCAGTACTATAAAGCCGACAATGGAGCAGCAGGGTCGTACCTGGGAGGGGCAAAGCCGCACGAGCCACTCAAGTGAAATCATCCTCATCCAGCATACATGTCAATTAGAAGTGCAAAGCATGCAAGAAATTGCCCTTCAGTAAGATTGAAGAAAGGTCTTCTTTTCTCGTCGAGGGAGGCGTGGCGCTTTGGCTATCACACCCGGAAGAATCAAAGGCCAGCCTTGTGAGAGGAGCTAATCAAGGGGCCAGGCAGATTGGATCCCCTTTCCTGCCAAGTGAGAGACAAAGTTTGGCAATTCAAAGCGAAAAGAGAAATTGAGTTGCTGCGCCGATCTTCAGGGGGTCAGAGTGAGGAATCTACCATGTAGGGAAAACATTGCAGGGGCTTTCAATCCAAAGAGGCAGTGTTTGTACCCACCTGCCCATTGTTAGTCGCAGTAGTACTTAGGGATGGCAGCCGTTTCAGGGAATGCTTGTATGCATAATAGCACGGACATGGTATGAGAAAATGGAAATGGACGAGGTGACGAGTTGCCGGTGTGGCTGGAGAGAAACGGGCCAATGAGAAGATTGTTCGGGGAGACGCTTTGACCTGGAATATGAATATATCGTCAAGTTTGAAATGATGACTTTCGCCGCACTGACCTTCTGCACACCCCATGCAAAGATGTCACTTCCGATAGACAATAGACTGATGCCATATCGGTGGCGTTGGATAGGTGCAGGTCCACGAGCCACATGGTGGTTGGCGGTCTCTACTTTCGTGCACAGGCATTTCGGAGCAGACTTCCGGTCAATCTGGAAGAATAAGCTCAAACTCAAGTATCGAACAGCATCACTAACTCTTCGCCTTGGGGAGGGATGGGCTATGTATATAAACCAAGCTACTTCTCTCGTCACCCTAACATAATCTAGAGCTCTTGAATTCTATCCATTTTTTCTCCTTCTACCTCTTTAACTCCTGCATCCTATCACTCCTCATGGTTCGTCTTTGATCTGCTCCTTCGGTAAACTCGCATTCCGCTTTCACATCTCATACCACTAAGATGGGTACCGACCACTGCAACTACAAGCCAGACAACGTAGCGGCCGTTGAGGCTCATGAGGCTCATGTGGCCCGTATCACTGTGAAAGCCGAGCCATACTTTGCTCGGCCTGCGAATGGCTGCACTGATCGTAATCAATTGGCACGATTGGGCAAGCAGCAGGTGCTTAAGGCACGTTCTCCTATCAGCAATATGTTAAATGTATCTTATCACTCTAGGTTTATTACTAACCGCAATTCTTGAATAGCGCAACTTTGGTTTTATGTCGATTCTCGGGTTCAGTTGTACTATTCTCATTACCTGGGAAGCTGTAACGGTTCTTTTCGCTCAAGGTCTCAATAATGGTGGTACCGCCGGCGTCATCTACAGTTTCCTCATTGTCTGGGTCGGAAACTTTAGCGTCTTCTCTACAATGTGCGAGCTAGCCTCTATGGCTCCCACATCTGGTGGACAATACCACTGGGTTGCTATGCTGGCACCACGATCCTGCGCCAGGTTCTTAAGCTATCTCACAGGAATGTTAACGGTTGTCGGCTGGCAAGGCTCCGTTGCTTCCAGTGCACTTCTCACTGGAAATATGATTCTAGGTCTAACTTCTCTAAACGATAACAGCTTTGAACCTAACCTTTGGCAAGGCACCTTGCTCTTTTGGGCCATATTGGCCTTTGCGGTTTTCATCAATACCCTCGTCAGTTCGGCGCTACCTAAGTTTGAGGGTTTAATTTTGGTCTTTCACGTGTTGGGCTTCTTTGCAATCCTTATTCCTCTTGTTATCCTAGGCCCTCACGGTGATAGTCAGGAGATCTTCACAAGCTTTGTGAACAATGGCGGATGGCCATCTCAGGGATTATCCTTTATGGTTGGCATGATGGGTAATGCCTTTGCCTTTATTGGTACTGATGCCGCTTTCCATGTATGTCCACCCAGTCTTGAAGTTTTTTTTTGGACTGCAACTGACGTAGATTGTTGCTTACTATATTGCAGATGTCCGAGGAAACTGTGAACCCATCCGTCATGATTCCCCTTTCCGTCCTTCTGAGTCTCCTTGTTAATGGCACTTCCGGTTTCGCCATGGTTATTGCCATGGTATTCTGCATGGGTAACTTCGATGAAGCTATTAACTCCGGTCCAGGCCTGCTAGGATTCCCACATATGTTTATCTTCAAGCAGGCAACGAATTCTATAGCCGGTGCTACCGTCATGGCAACAATTATTATGATCCTTGGAGCTTGCGCAACTGTCGGTATGCTTGCTTCGACTTCACGGGTATTCTGGTCCCTCGCCCGTGACCGCGGCCTCCCGTTCTGGCGTACCTTATCTAAGGTCAACGCCCGGACTACAGTGCCCATATGGGCCGTCGCCGCGACTACCGCTATTTCGGTGCTATTATCACTTATAAATGTTGGATCTCCCATTGCATTTATGAATGTCACTTCTCTCTCAATCTCCTGTCTCTACGCCTCCTACCTTATTGCCGCCATTATGCTCCTCTACCGCCGCACCACCAAAGGGTTCACATTGCCAGCCTCTTCAAATCTTCCTGCCTTGGCTAATACCAAGGGCGCCGAACTCGCTTGGGGTCCTTTCCATCTTCCGGGTGCTTTTGGTATTGTGAATAACATTTTCACTATCTGCTATTTAACGGTTATTGGCTTCTTTAGCTTCTGGCCTTCAGTGCTAAACCCAGCGCCCGCCTCAATGAACTATAGCGTTTTGGTGTCTGGCTCTGTCGCTGTTTTGAGTGTTATCTACTACTTCATGCGGGCTAGGAAAGAATATGACGGTCCTGTTATAGAAACATAAACCTTCGAGATTGCAGAATCGTGGATGATGGGAAGAAGAGAGTTGAAGTTATATTGTGGCAAGATGCTTCTTAAGGGTTAAGGCGGGCGATGATTGGTTCTTGTTAGGCGAGGATTAGGACGTTACTGGACAAAAAGGTTGCGACATCATGCCGGACGATGGACAGATAATGCGTGAGGCTTAATGATAGCCGAAGACGTGGTCTCTCCAGAGATTGTGCAAAACGTGATCTATATACTTGGGGTGTGTTGAGTGGGTATCGCGGTGCTTAGAATGATGATCCCGAAGCCGTCTAACCCAAAACGGATCGTAATCTAAGGCTAATGGGTAGTAGGTTATCGGTGAGGTAACAAATGGCTCTTGTATGTCCGTTTGCAATAGCATGGGTCCTTGATAGTCCTTATACGGCTGCGTTGGGCTTCACAATCGTCCGAAAAGAAGTGATTTTCTACCTAGCACTTCTGCAAGCTATCGAACCTTGGATAGGCCGAACCCACAAGACAAATGATCTTGACTATTCAATTAGATCCTCTACTTCACTTAATTTGATTGCTAAATCATCCGTCCCTGACCAATCAGTCGGCCAATATATCATATTGGACGACGTGCCTGATAATGTCGCTACTGTGACAACGCAGTATTGTTGCGAGAACCAGTATCTACCACATCGCGGTGGGTACGTATCATCTCGAGTCTCATATGACTATCGCCGAATCTATCTTTTGCCCCATACATAGCGACTCTATTGCTTTTGCCAACTGTATTTAGAAGCAGTTTATCTTGAAGTCTCATGGGCTAACGAATTTAGATACTTAAAGAGTTCATAGAGCTCCATATTTGCTAACAGGCGGAAAGACAGATTTGCGTCTAGAATCCACCAAACAAACAGGCGCTAAAATGTTACTTTGCCAAATCAAGCAACCAGTCCATCATGAAAGTCATCCGTTTTCGAGTTCCTAGTAGTAAACTTATGGAGGGTGTATTAGTTTAAAGGATTCTTTGATATGTAGCGTTTTGATTGTGATGGATCTGGATGGAAGACACTGTCGGCTTTGCTAAGGTGATTTTCAGTGGTCTGGATATTCGACGCGATATCGGCTTTTGGTCTGTAGACTTTCTATTGGGTGAAATGGCAGCAAATCCAACCGCATGGGCCCCGTTCGGTGCTGGCAGTCTTGGCTTGAATATCTCAGCTATGAGCCCAAAACCACATATTGCCTTGTCCGATTTGATCCGAAACATTCCAGTGCCCACGAACGGTTTTAGAAGCTGTGCTTAGCCTCTGACAGCAACTGATGTGTTACGGGACAATGATAGATCTTATTTTATTTAGCCTGACTGTCTGGATAAATCTAAGCAATTATTTGCGTTGTCTATGACTTAGGTCTCTCAAACTTCTTGGAAATATGACAGCCTCGTGCTCTTTCTTTCAACTATGCATACCAGCGTAATGAGCATCACGCAAAGAAGCCGACTAATAAAAGCGCAAATTCACGGGCTATATAGTAGGTATTCAGTAGTGTTAGCTTCAACTCATTCCAATACCAACTGTTGCTACTGACCATAACGACGAGATAGATCACGTTGACTGAGGCGGTCAGTTGAGGGTATATATAACCTATAAATACTGATTTAGTCATGGCCCTTGACGGGCATTCCTTTTTGGGTTCTTTTCTGATGTAGCACGTACGAATAGCTCTATCTTACAGCGGAAAGCGTCGTGCCCTAACTCGAAACCCTACACAACTCCCAAAGGCTGGAAGAATGCATCCGGTATGCGACTTCCAACATATGTGCATAAGAAGGTCAGAGAAAGAAACAAGGTGGATATATTAAGGAAAGAGGGATTTATTGAAGATCTAGAACACAGGCAAAACTCATATAAAGAGATATCCACTATGCCAACAGGGGCAACATCGGCTTTTTAAGGAGAGAAAAGCAAAAGAAAGCTATCTACAGTGGGTAATAGGGAATGCATACAATAAGCATTGTGCAGGTTAGGGGGGATATACCCGGCATGGCTGCAAAATATGTAAGGTAGCGATTTTATACCAGCTAGTGTTGGGACTTCTATTACTATCTTAGTATAAATTCTAGCCTGCCTCATTAGTCTAAATACACTTAAACTTATTAAATTTAGAAATATCTTTCTCTATAGCTATTATAGTAAATACCTTATAGTATTTTAAAC
>JAAVUC010000521.1:0-20529 GCA_014898925.1 Fusarium nelsonii
TAATATAGGTTAAGGGATTTTTAGGATACTTGCTTATGTAGGACACTTGCTTATGATGTATGTTACATATATAATTAAAAGATTTAATAATTGCTTTAAACTCAGAATGAATATTACTAGTGTTAATTGCTCCACTCATTATCTGGCGAGCCTGGAGATATTGGCGACAGCCCACTATGATACTCATGCATATTACCCTCGCCCGCTAACTCAGCAGGCGTCTGCGCCCTATTATTACCAGTCACCTGAACTTCAGGCTTTGGACTGGTACTCTGATGCACGTCAGGTGATTGATGCTCACTCATTAGTTCAGACGGGGGATTCGTAGGCCACGTCTGTCCGCTGTAAGACTGAGCTACTGGCGATCCCCAACCTCCTGTCCCAGCCACCCATCCTGGCGTTCCAGTCATTGTCATATCATTCTCCGGTGGTGGCGCCGCCACACAATGACGTTGGCTGTGATACTTTCTTCTTCGGTAGATAAGGTAGACACACCCTGCCAGCGCAAGGACGAACGCCACACTACACCCAGCGGCAATTCCCGCTATTGCTCCAGTACCAAGCCCTGAGGACGGATTGCTTGTGTGAGATGGCGGCGCTGTCTTGGTACTTGTCGCAGTTGCGCGCGTCGCTGTCCGCTTCCCCGTTGCTGCTGTCCGTGTCATCTGCACAGCCAGGTCTGGAGCATCGAACCCGCTGACTGGCGTCGTTTTTGTTGCGCCACCAGTGGGACTACCACCAACAGCCGTCCGAATGTCAATGGGTACAACATATGTTGATAGGTCAGGCTGATAAGAGCCCCAAATTGCTTTCTCTTTGTTCTGCTTGCCCAGATTCATGTTATGTGCGCCTTGGATAAGTGGCACATCGCAGACTTTGTCTGTGGCATTAGAGTAAGTCCCGCCAATGACGAGCATCTGTGTGCTGTCGACTATGTTGCAGCTCATCATGCTCTTGGGAAAGGCTCCGGTGCCGTTACTGTAGGTAGGGTATGGACCTCTAATCCACTGAAAGCTTGGAATGGTGAGGATGTAAATATCATCGTAACCAGTTGTGTCTGGAGGGAAACCCCCACCGCCGTAGATATAACTGACAGACTTAGCTTTTGACGGGTATGAATGCGAGAATGAGACTTACATGTTGTAGCTTGAATGGTCTTTTGCCCAGGCGGCACCACCACAAAAACGACGTCTGTTGGCGGGGGTCTTGCCTGAAGTCTTCTGCGTATACCATTTCGCGTTTGCAACATCAAACAGGAAAATCTCATCTAGAGGTTGAGGTGTCAAGGTGCCATTACCGTATAAGTCTTGAGAGCCTCCAAAATACACCAGCATCCCACCATCGCCAATAGGCAGGAATACCATAGCTCCCTCTGCCCGTCCTTTGTCGTCTGGTCCCGTATTATTACTCCAAGTATTGGAATCCATCTCGTACTTGATAAGTCCATTGGAAGCTCTGGGCGGTCCGGACCAGCCATCAATCGATGAATTGCTAAGCCATCCTCCATAATAATATGCCTCTCCCCTCGACGAGATTGAAACCCCAGCTCCATAGCTAGCCGCTTGAACCTCCGGTAGGATAGGCCCGAATGACACCCACTCGTTATAAAGGATATCATAACTGTAGAGATTGGAGGAAGATCGAGGTGTAGTGCTTTGGTATTCTCCACCGTAGAGGTAGAGCCTCTTGTTGATTGAGTCTTCCCAGAGAATTCCGCCGTTGACGCTCGGGATAGTGTCGTTCTTGGAGAGATTAGCATAGAATGGGGGCATTCCATAGCTGTTAACGGCATTGAGATCGTTGAATGAGAGGAAAGTGTCTTTATTTGAGTCAATTTTATGCTTGAAATATTGGCCATGATACTAACTTGTCAAGTTATCCTTTGCGTCTTGGTAGTTGATTAAACCACCATCGATATACAGCTTTCCATCGACTACAGCTGACTGATGACCCCACCTACGGCAGAAGTTCTTCACTGGGTCATTCTGTCCGAGTGAGAAGCCGCAAAGGAGGCAAAAGAGGAGCAAGGACGAATATGCCCTGGAAAGATTTGTTGGAGAACCCATGGCACGGCGGTGATTGCACACTGAAAGATTATGGCTGGAACGATTAAAGGCCCATGCCTAGGAAATGATCTTGACAACTTTTACTTCACTTCCTGGAGAACAGGTTTATAAGTAGGGTTGTAAACAAGGCTCTACATATTATAAGTTGACCCGAAGTTGAAATGGGCCCTTGAGGTTTCTTCCTAATGCAGAGGCGTAGATGTGACGACTCACCGAAAAGCAGTAAGACGCCATCATAAGACTAGTTCCAATAGCTCCAGCCTTCATGTATCAGCGCTGCTATTGTCACTGCACAAGGCTTTCTCGAGCTTGAGTCTCGGCCCTGGTGGTGGTTTCTGTGTCTCATGACCATGCACTGACAACGGAACATGGAAGCAAACTTGCCCTGATTGAAAAGCCACAATAACGCCAAGCTGAATGGACCCGCTTATCAAGTGAATAAGCCCTAGCGGAATCCAGGATCAACGTTATTGCCTTGAGGCCTAGATCTTGGGTAAGGTCCTACACAGCAGCCAGCCTCTTTACCTCAACTCTCTCATTGTCCAATGACTTTTCATACTTAAAAGATATTGATGATATAATGGTGCGATTCAGATAACCAACTGATA
The DNA here is from genome assembly GCA_014898925.1 of Fusarium nelsonii. NCBI lineage: Eukaryota > Fungi > Ascomycota > Sordariomycetes > Hypocreales > Nectriaceae > Fusarium > Fusarium nelsonii. The sequence goes on from JAAVUC010000521.1 coordinate 2,675, forward strand.
CTGAGGCTGAAGAACCGGATCGCGCCAACTAATGTTTTTCCAGCAGTGAGACACCAGGTACGGCAGGGCGGCAATTGCAAACTTTCGTGGCCTCTAACGTTATGAGTGACAAAGGCTTACTTTGGTTACTGTGAATGCATCGGGGTTATGATCCTTGATATTGTGAAAAACGAACCTGCAAAGCTAAACGGAAAGTTGGGCACCAGGCACGGATAGCAAACTAATTGATAAACCTCACTTTTTAGAATGATATTCTACATAGACAGGAATCACAACCGGTACAACACCGGAGAGTTCAAGGCTGCATCTCGAGCCAAGAGCCCTAAATTATAGGCGAGAGGACTGCCATGAGTCTTTGGAGATGACCTGAAAGTTGAACACCAAACTGACCCTTATCCTACATATCTGTACAGTCTTTATCGCAGCAGATTGTAATTTATCCAGGTGTTTCATCGACGTCAGGCGGGTAATTTAATGTCTTTGCCGACTTCCCTCTATTCAACACGACAGAAGAATATCAGTGCAAAACGTCAGTCTTGTCAGTCCACGCAGTAGCCCAAGCCCAAAGCTTATGCGTAAGCTAGCGGACGGCTGGATCCGTCGCCAAACGGAGATTAACAGCAGCGCCAGTGATCATGCCACGAGCTTGACTTTGGCATTAAAAAGCAACACGAACATTTAGCCAATTATGATCTTGAGGGAGGTTTCAACATAGCCACGGGCTGAAACACCGGCTTAAATCTTCATCCCTGATTATTCCAGCAAGTCAAACCTCCTGTTCGCCGATTTATTAGCGACGAAGGCATACTTGCGGGAGTACGCGAGTTAATAAACCGAGGACAAGAAAGAATCAACTTAAGCTCACCGACATTGTGCCCTTGCTGTTTGATGCCAGATCCTTGCATCCAGGCCCCTGGCACGTTTTGAGTTTTCCAGTTACATTACTTATTCTAGGTAGATCACTGGCTAAATTCGGCATGTAGATGACTGTGGCCATAATGCTCTATCTTTCATTAACAGATATCAGTTATGTCGATAGGTTGATGGTCGTCCATGTATTCTCCGTCCATAATTCCGTTGGCGTAAATTTCTCCATTAAGCTGTAGTCTCCCATGGGTATTCGGACGGAGGGTGTCTCATGGTGCCTAAGCAGCCAAAGCATGGTATTTTGGCTTCGGAGAATCAGCTCCAAGCGAGCAAGCAGTACATGGACAACGAGGTCAAGTGCAAGATATCCAGTAAGCTATGAGCTCGGACTACGACGACCGCTCCAGCAAGAATAATAATCTGTCTCTTCGCCAACTTCTTCAATTGCTGGAACTTAGGCTATCTCTGTTGCAAGTCTTTCAGCCCGGCGGTTTGGAAACATTCGAAGAGCTAGCCGGTACCTAAGTAGCGCGAGGTTTCATGCAAGAAATCCAGAGTGCTACAGCGGCAATAAATAGCACGCCCTGCGAAGGCGCTTATGGTAGCATTTCCAGCGACAAAAGCTGGCTAAGACCAGAGACAAAAGAGACGACCGACAGTTATCTCCAGTCATTAAAGGAGCTGCATGACTACAGAAATGTTACTGTCTGGTGCAGAGATGTAGTGAAGAATGTAACCATTAAAAAGTTTGCGGACGGCGAACGGTCCAAGGATAGCGAGATGACGTTGAAGCAGTTAACGTCGGGATGAAGAGAGTTGACTGGTTAGGTTACGACTGTCCGCCGTTGATGCTATGATAGTGTATTTCAATAGCTACCCTACTCTAATATAGAAGAATTTGCTTGCTGTGGTTAATCTCCGTGCATGAAAATTTCGCGTCAATGCTGATCATTTTTCCGAGGCAAAGGCGCTCGTATTCACTCGTTTAGTTTCGTTTAGCTTCGCTCATGCTAGTTGCGTCTCGCTCTGTCTCGCTCATCAGAAATCCCCGCCTAGTCAAATGGCAAAACGCTCAGGAACTCAGTAAAGGAGACGAAAAAGCTATATCATAATAGATCTGCCAAGGTGTCAATTACGAATATGAGGCTGAGCCTGGGAAAATTACCTAACCATGCCTTTTTCTATAGATATAAATCTGGCTATCTACAAGAACAATAAGTCGTGAACTCGCCATCGCATCACAATACAGTCATTCCACTTTTTATTCTCCTCTCAATGCACCATTTTCTACAACTTTCTTTAAATCTTTTTTATCTGCCGTAATCAACACACTCGAACCAATGATTTCTTCTCTTGTTGGAGCTGTGTTGCTCCAGGCCGTCCTTGCCACGGCAAGGAAAACAACTAATCCAGTCATTTATGGCAATAATGATGGCATTATCAACCTCTCTTCCGATGGTTCAAAGGACGACATCGTGGTTCTTGATTACGGCCAAAGCGTTGAAGGCCACCCGACTTTTGAAGTCGTTTCGTCCACTGGCGATACATCCGGGTTTGAGCTCACGTTCGCGGAATCCAAAGCCGCTTTCGATATTTACATGGTAAATGCACTCATCCCATTATAATATCACAACAGCAGACACGGTCGCTGACCCGCAGAATCTAGAGTGATGGCCCTCTTCCCCTTGCAGCAGCCATGGACACCTATCGTGTCAACAAGTACAACATTACCAAGCCTGGGATAAACACGAACCGCCTCATTCAAGGCGCCTTCCGCTACGAAAAGCTGAATCTTTCCACCGCAGGAGATCTTCAGCTCCGAAAGATAGGTGTAGAGCCAACAGTGCATACCACACCACTGACGGAATTGCCTGGCGCATTCGAATGTTCTGATGAAGAACTCACTCGCATTTGGCGCACTGGCGCTAGGACAGCCCAACTTACCGAAATTCCCAAAGACACCGTTCCTGATTTCTGGCAAGTAACAGACGAAGGCTCCCTGGTGGAAAGTGCAGCTCCTCAGGTTTTAAGCAACCCTGCCATCGCGCAGGCCACAAGCTACCAGATGGAGTTTGAGGTCAAATCGTTGACAGGCGAGTTTGTCTTTTCGGTTTTGTCTGATACGCTGAATGAGGGTGTTCAGATTACCTGTAACACCAACACCGGTATCATCTCTACAAGCACTTCCGTGTCAGACTTCATTCCCAAAGCTGCCAAGGTTAGTACCGGCGAATGGCTTTCAGTCCATACGCGTGTAAACATAACGGATATTGAAGTATCTGTCAACAATCATACCGCTCTCAGATTCACGCAAACCTCCAAGTTCTTTGGATCGTTCGGCCTTGGTGCACCTCTTGGCCATTCTGCCTATTACCGCAACCTCAACGTCTCAACACTCGAAGGCGTCGACATCTATTCTTCCCCTTTAAAAGACAGATCCTTTCTGGATGATTTTTTCATGGGTAGTAACCCGTTAGATACAATCGTTGATGGCTCGCGACGCGACCGAATCGCCTACGCGGGCGATCTCGACATCGCAATTTCGTCAACCTTTGCCAGCACTTATGGAAAGTCGTTTGTCGCAGGGTCTCTCGATCTTGTCGGTTCATATCAGACAGCATCTGGATTTTGGATTCCAAATGCAAAGATCCAGCAAGCACCACTGCCTGCACCTCTGCCAGTCAACATCACCGGTCTCATCGGCTATTCCTTCAATTTCCTCAACGGACTTGCCACGAACTACGAGGTCCTTGGAAACAAGACGTTTGCTAAGGAGTGGGCACCTCGAGTTGTCCAGATGTTGGACTGGGCTCATACTCAACTCATTGACGGGCTATTCACCATCCACGACGCATCATTGACCGGAGATTGGAACTATTACGATCCCCCGCAAACGGGGGCAAGCACCAAATTCAACGCCTTGTACGCCTACTCTCTGCAGCAGACGGAGAGGCTTCTGAAAGCCGGAGGGATCGAAACGAGCAGATACCAGAGCCGACTCAAGGGTCTTCGCAAGGCTATCCATAAGCAGCTCTGGAATGAAACCATTGGTGCTTACGTTGTCAGTAACGAAATTACCACTGGATTCTCTCAAGATGCCAACTCTCTTGCAATTTTGGCTGGGATCCCACAAAGTAACGGAGTTTCTTCGAAATCTCTATTACATACTCTGGAAGCAGAGCTCCAGCTGCCGGCAGGACCACTTGCTTTCAGTAATGGCACTGTGGAAGCTGGCTTTGCGCAAAAGATCAGCCCTTTCTCCTCAGCGTATCATCTCCGCGCAGCCTTTGAGTCAGGTGATGAGCACACCGTTCGACTTCTTCTCAAAACTCTTTGGGGACCTATGGCAAACCCTTCGAATGCCAATTACACCAACACTTTCTGGGAAACCCTTGATCCTGATGGCACACCTGGGCTTGGTATCTCAACTTCTCTATGTCATGGGTGGGCAGCTGGACCTACGGCTGAATTGAGTAAGTGGGTTCTCGGAGTTCAAGCCGTCAAGCCTGGCTTCATGGAGTGGAAGGTACAACCCATGCTTCTGGGCCTAGAATGGGCAAAGGGTCGTGTGCCGACCGATAAGGGGATTATTGAGGTTGAATGGAAGATTGTATCCGATCTCCTGCACATGAAGGTCCGGGTTGAAGGCGACAAGGGCACTCGCGGAACTATCTACCTTCCTGACTTGCTGCCTGTTAAGGCAAAAAATAGCATTTTTAAGGTCAACGGTAAGGTTGCTAAGAAGACCAGCTTTTCTGTGCGTAACGGTGAGCAAGTCGAGGTTGTGCAGATGAGGAAGTAGACGATCGAGGCGATGCTCTATCTCGTATAAAAAAACAGAGGTAGAAGCAGATTGTAACGGTGAACTATCTACACAGATAGCACTCTCTCCACATATAAGATTTCTTAATTGTAGTAAATACATCAAATATACTATTACCATCCTAGGAATAAGAACACAGACTGACGGTCTCGATCTCTGTATTTATCTTCCACCCATGACACGCCATTCCAACCGTGCCAATCAGTCCATCTTCACACAACAGTAGCTATAGTCCAGATCCTTTCCGAATCGAGGTTAGTGAAGTATTCCTCTATCAATAAATGTAGAAAATAAAGGGTTCGAGGAGTTCAAAGCTAGCTGCAGAAGGGTGTTAAGTATTGCTAAGCTGTTAGACACCTTTTCAGGCCGCTACCCGAGACTTTGGCCTATGCTCCTGGCAGTCTTTTTAATAGCATTAAAACACGTCAAACAGAGTTCATCCGTTCGTCTAATTAACAGCAGAGGATCTTACTCACCTTAATTCTACTCGTTGTCGACATATGGAAACTGTAGTCAGTCAGATTCAAAATGACATTCCAATGTTTCTAGTAAGTATACATTCAATATGCTCTTCTTAAGGTATTAAAAAATGCGAGAATAAGTTACTAAATATCAGTCTCGTTTTGCTGAGTACTCTTATTGAGACACTGGTAACCCTGACTCATAAGCAAAACTGCAGCTTCATAATTATACTTATAGCATTCTAAATTGTCATTTAACTGTGTAAGAAGTTCGGTTGATTTATGTCAACGATATTTCAGCCTTGCTCTCAAATTCAAGCCCATTAGCCTGACGAACAGCCCCGTAGATTGCACTGATATCAGTCTTGTCTCCAGATGACTGTTCCATTGCCTTTTGAACATATGCGAGCCCAGTCTGAGAATTGTTTAGTTCCATATGTACTTCCCCACCGAGATGTAGAAGGTGCTTGATATCCTTCATTGCAATGTCAGCCGAGACATAGGGCTCACTCATAGACCAATACTCGCCGCTGAGCATTCGATATGCATATACAGAATATATTCCACCATACATGATATCAACAAACTTCTTGACCATTGTTGGGCTAATGCCGGACTTCTCAGCCAGCGTTAGGGATTCGGCAAGCTGTGCAATAGCGTTTAGAGCAAACGCATTGCCAATCAGCTTGAATTTAGCTGCATTGCTATGAGGTTGATCTTCGAAAGGGATTTCATCACGTCCCATTACATTTTTGATATATGGGCGAATCCTTTCGATCGATGACTTGGCGCCAGCAGTTGTGAAGATAAGTGTACCACTATCTGCCATTTGTGGCGGACCGAAGACTAGAACAATTAAATTTGTTAAAAAAAAAAGAGCGACTGTCGAATACTGCAATAATTCACATACCTGGGCTGCTGACAAATTCGGCTCCGTGCTCAGCTACCAATTTTGCGACCTTGTCAACCAATTCAGGTGAGATGGTTGAACATTCGACAAACAGTTTACCACGGATATCGCTCTCTTTGGTTATAGTGTCATATATATTCGTCACGGCGGAATCTGAACCTAGGCATGAGAAAATGATGTCGGACGAGCTGACACCCTCGCGTAAAGAGCTTGACGCTTTGGCATAGGCTGCGCCGACTTGAGTTACAAAGTCGTCAGATCGTTTCTGAGTACGATTGTACACAATGAGTGGTTTGTCTAGGGAACCCTTCTGGACAAGGTTCAAACACATCCTCTGGAGAGATTCAAGAATGAGCGAGTTGAATAACAGACAGAGCAGGGAGGCACTCACGCGGCCCATATTGCCAAGGCCTATCCAAAGGAGTTGAGAAGCCATTGTGGAAGGAGAAGTCGAGATAACAACAGTGTTGAGAAAAGGATATAGATTTACACAAAAGATTGAGATGTATTTCTGCGCTGCTCATATAACATCGGGCTTGAAGCAGCCTTTTATAAGTCTATCCGGAGTTCAAATACGGAGCAAGACCTATGCTGATGGAGAGTGAGACACGAGTACGCTTGTGGAAAACATACTAATCTTGAAAGCTACGTTCAAAAGCCCTTACACTTCTGAAAATTCAAACATTACAAGTTATGTTATGCGGTCGGGCAATAAGATAAGAACTGAATGGATAATTGGTCAGGCATACCATTTTATTGGTTAATAAAGCTGAAACTGACTTGTCTATCGTTGTATTGTTGCATCTGTCGGCGCTATGGATTGAAATAAAAATCCTCTGCTGAAGTCAGATGTGAGCTGACCATGTACATCTTGTGATGGGAGCCTGTGTGTGGTTAAATCGAATGCATGCGTAGCTTGTAGTCATGCCCACTACTAAGATTTTGTCTGTAATTCTCCGACCAGCTGCCCAATCGATGCACTGCAAGGTCGCATCGAGCCACAGGCTTATGTAATCCCGGCCTTATCTTTAATATATCATTGGCTAGCTCGATGTCATGTTTTGGTAGGGTTTAGCACCAGTTAAATGTAGTAGGAGGCATCTGAGCGGAGAGAAGGATTTATCGACCTGCTGCAATGACGTGTTCTTCTGTAACACCAGAAACCACAACTTTTGAGAAGCTGCCGAGTACTTTTCCCCCCACATGAAGGCCACCTGAGTGTAAGTCTAAGGAAGAGTCTTAGCCAGGCTCAATGGCTATGCAGGCTACCAACAGCTCTAGCACTTCGTCGAATCTAGCCTCCGGGAAACGTAGACGGGTGTTTAGAGGACAGTCTTTCGGAGGATGCATTACCTGCAGGTCCGTGTGAATCAAGTTTTTGTTATACGATGCAAGCTGACCGACCGCCATTGAAGGGGTCGCAGAGTCAAATGCGATGAGGCCAAGCCGATATGCATGCGGTGCCACAGTGCACGTTTCACATGCGAATGTTACGCGTCTAACTTCCGCATTGTAACCTCCACCAGCTTGGTCCCTAAATCCTGTCCAGTCATGTCGTCTGCGAGAGTAATAACGCCGCTGTACTACCAACCATTATTAGAAGAGGTGCTGTATCTCGCCCAGCACTTCACTATCAAGCCTGTCCCAGCGCACAGCACCACGTACCAGAAAGAAGCTCGTGCCACACTCAAGGCTGTTTCGGAATCCGCCATTAAAAATGCCCTCGCATCTCTTAACACCTCGAGGAGAGTCCACGTCGAGCGGGGGAGTATTCCTGTGGATGGGCAGACGACTGGGTCGCTGCGACATGGCATCCAGGAGTACACTAACGCTCTAGGGGCTCTCGCAACGAGGCTAACACATAACGAGATGTCCACCAGAAAGGCTGCACTGCTATACTGTCAGATGCTCATCAGTATCGAGACCGCACTCAACAACTTCACGTCAGCCATACAGCATTTCGTGCGTGGGGTGCGGACCATGCACCAGTACGGCCGTCCCTATCAGGAGAACCCCGACGTGATAGACGAGATACCTCGAAACCATGTTTGGGAGAAAGAGGTTAGTCAATCGTTACGCATGATCGCTTCCCTTCTTGACGTGTCATGGATTTTGTGTCATGGGGACACACACACACACACATATATATATATATATCTAGGATATACGCCGATAGCACTGTTGTTTACCCAGATGCTCACACTCAAATCAAAGTCTTATCAAAGTCTCAAAGCATCCACTTTTAGCAATCTTTCCCAATACTGCAATACCTCTAGTACAATGGCTGAAATCGTCCCCCTTACATTTTTGTTGAGAAAGCGTGACGACGTCACGTACGAACAGTTCCACAAGTAGTTGAGCCACCCAAGTTGACATATTCGTCTTGTTTGACAGGCCACTAACTCGCTCGGAAACTTGTTGGACGGAAGAGCACCCAAAGATATTGCTATCTGTCCCTGTTGTTAAGGAGAAGCTTGTCAAGTACTCGCAATCCCACGTCGATGAGAAAGTCGACCTATTCGCAACAGGACTACCACCTGTCGCCCCTTTTGACGGTGCTGCTACGATGTGGGCCAAGAGCCTTAACGACCTTCAAGCGGTAAAGTCATGCTCAATTTATCCATGTGCTAAGTAGTAGTACTGATATATGGATGCGAAGATTTTTACTGATCCAGAGTATAACCAGATCGTTGTTCCGGACGAGGAGAAATTCCTCAAGCGCGCTGGAGCCGTTCCGATGGTTGGGTGGGATGAGGATGTCTGCCAAAATGGGCATGGTGGGAGGTACAGAGTAAGCGCAAGATCTGTCTGGCTGGCTTGACAAAAAAAACAAAAAGAATTCTTTGTTTCCGCACGTCTACGAAATCATTGTTTGACACTCCAGATGTACGCTGGATGACCTATGAGTGACTTAGCTGAGGCGAAAAAACCACATGTGACAATTATAAAGCACCCTATACCTAGGTAAAAGACATGTTCGTGCTGTACCTGTCTCAAAACTGCTGGAAAGTTTCGCTCTAAATAAAGTGCGACACCCCGACCAGCTTAACACGATTAACGTTAAAAGAGAAAAAAGAAAAAAGAAATTGCATGGTACAGGTACCAATTGGCATGTGCCTCAACACGGGATCGAACCGTGGACCTTGTCATTACTAGTGACACGCTCTACCACTGAGCCATTGAGGCGCGTACTGGTTCTGTGGCGCAACAATCTCTATCAGTCAATTGAATGACCGTGTTTCGAGGAGCTCCCTTGTAAACGAATTTCAAGTGCACGAGGTGTATATTCAAAACCGATAACGACATTATCCATAACATTTCATAGACGTGTTGAGTAAAGGAAAAGCGACAGCGTGAAGTGAGCGTGCCTGATCATTACGTCCTACTTAAGTAAACTCGCAAGGTCATATAGCCTCATCATTCCGCATTAGGGGGTCAGGTAATGTACAATCGAGTATCAACTACATTCTTTTCGTCGTACAGACCACCAACCCCATTACCCCCAGGAACATAGTTGTCACCATCACAACATTTGAGTCATCCCAGAAAGCTGGAGCCACTGGCGGCCTTCGTCCAGTGCCCTCTGAAGGAGGTCACGCCGACTCATTGGCCTCTTCGCTAGGCCGCTTCGGCAGGTCCCACCATGGAGCGTTATCGGTCCACATCATGGACATGCAACAAGTGAATGGCAAAGCTATATAGATCAAGGTCCAGAGGAAACACCTCTTTAATTTGACTTGCGCTAGGAAAAATCGTGAGCGGTCACACGTTGATGCGAAAACAGCAAGAACGAACTGTATTTTGTATAGTACTTGATCCAATCAGAAAAATTTGACTTGGCCATTTGGTAATATAGGTGTGCGCGAAAGATGGATAAACTACGCCTCAGTAAGACGAGAGAGAAATGAGATATAACAGCTCGTGAGATACAAGAAATACATGTTATATTCAGTTTTTGAAGCACGCACCAAGCTGGAATGGTGCTCCTCATTCGAATCTCGTGTTACCATCATAGTGCTTACTATAGGGTGGCGGCTCGGAAAAGGTACCTTCCGAGATAAGGGGCCCCGCTTTCTCAGCCTCCAGAAGAGATTGCGTTCCTTTTAGCGTATCCCTAGAAAGAGTAAATTCGTTGCAACTCGACCAGATAAGGATCCCTCTTTACCTAGCCTAAATTTCCTTGCAAAAAAATCCACAATAACTGCGCTGCAATCCTAGAATCGATCATCCTGGGGGGGAATCCTTGCACTAGAAAGGTACAAGGGCGGCTCACATCGCTTCTCTGTGGACAAGGTAAGCTCTGTAATATTTCGCGACCGGGTGCTCTTGTCTCACAGGGGACCCCGAGAATGTATCCTGTAATTATCGCCAGGATGACATTTCACTGGAAACCCATTTCTCAGAGCGAATTACCATCACATCACCTTCAGCATTCTAGCACTAGAAGTTTTGAACATCCTTTCCTAATAGGGAATGTCTTAATCTCGCAATCTCCCGACCAGACGAACTGCATGAAAAAAGAATTAAAAAATTCTTACGTCATTGTTTGAAGCCTGGTGACAAATGGCCGGGACTATTTCCCCTCAAAATTTGTTCGACTTTTGAACAGCTGAAGCGGGTCTCAACGTTGCAGGCTGCAAAAGACGTCGTATTAGCGACAGTTCGACTTACAGCTATCAATGGACATAACGGCCAAGGCGCTCGACGCCGATATCCCTGCCACCAACGACATCCTCGATTACTTGCCTGTTCCCGCTCTTGTCGTGTCACCATCATATCGCATACAGAGAGTCTCGGCTGGCTTGCTAGACACATGGAGTCGAAGCCGCCAAGATCTTCTCGATCAAGACCTCTTCGTTGCCCTCTACCGGGGCTCGCCGACCGAAAGATTCGATCGTATTCCCTTCGTCTACGCTATAGAAACTGCCATTGAGGCTCGAGCTCTCCGCCTGTGCTATGCGGCCTACAACGCAAATGGCATTTCTTGGACTGCTCGTATTACACCTGTTCACAAAGACGACGAGCTACTCTGTCTGTTTGTAGAATGGGAGAAAGCCGAACTCCACATTACAGTTGCCGATGGTGGAATGACCCAAAGCTGGCTGCCGATTGATGACGCCTTCCGCATCCTCGTCCAAGCTGTCAAGGATTATGCTATATTCCTACTCGATACCCGTGGAAACGTGATGACCTGGAACACTGGAGCAGAGTTGAATAAGGGCTATAAGAAGGAAGAAATCGTCGGCAAGCACTTCTCCACTTTCTATGGCGAGGAAGACCTTCGGTCCAGGAAGCCCGAGACAGAACTCGAGATTTGCTTGCGGGAAGGCACGGTGGAAGACGAGGGTTGGCGCTATCGTAAGGATGGCAGTCGGTTCTGGGCCAATGTCGTTATCACGGCAATCTACAAGAACGATATTCACGTCGGCTTCGGCAAGGTTACCCGGAACCTCACCGAGCGAAAGGAGGCAGAGTTGCGGCTAGTTGCTGCTCATGAGGAAAGCAACAAGTTAAAGGACGACTTTCTAGCAAACATTAGTCATGAGATCCGTACGCCAATGCACGGTATCCTTACTGCTTGCTCTCTGCTTCTGGACAGCCGCTTGACCGAGGAACAGCGAGAAACAGCCAATATGATTGAAGAGTCAGGCTGTGTCTTATTGAGGATAATGAATGATATCCTAGACTACTCCAAGATTGCAGCTGGCTGTTTTCCCGTTAAGAATGATAAGCTTGATATTGCTGGTGTAGTCGCATCACTCGTGCGTACTCTACAAATCACCACGCAGCCAGGAGTGTCCATGGCACTAACCTTGTCACCAAACCTTCCCAAGTTTGCAGAAGGGGATTCTCTAAGGTACCGTCAGATCTTAGAGAACATTCTCAGTAACGCTATAAAATTTACCGAAAAGGGATACATTCTAGTGCTGGTATCGCTAGTGGCCGAAGATGCGGCCACTTACACGATCCTGACGGAGGTCCGTGACACTGGACATGGAGTAACGGAAGATGACGCCCAGAAACTATTTAAGCCGTTCACACAGCTTGATACTCCATACCAGAAGCGCCGCTCAGGCACGGGGCTGGGACTTTCCATTGCAAAATCACTTGCTGAGCTGTTAGGTGGGGCAATTGGGTGCAAACCTAATCCGGAACAGCAAGGTAGCATTTTTTGGTTCACGTTCAAACTTAAGAAACTCGACAGCCTTCAGCAGGCTCAAATGCATCATGTTCTGCCAGATCCTATCAGCGAGCTACCTCGCCAGGAAGTCTCAGAGGGCGAAGACCCTGCGGCACAGCTGACACAATTGGCCGAGGTCGCACCAACAAAGCGGATCCTTGCGGCTGAGGATAACATCATCAATCAAAAGGTCCTGGTCGGAATGTTGCATGGTTTTGGATTCCAGCACATAACAGTTGTCTCAGACGGCGCTCAGGCGGTTTCTTCGGTAGAAGCGGCAACCAGTGCCTTCGATCTGATTTTAATGGATATAAGCATGCCGGTCATGAATGGCTACGAGGCTACAGCCCGGATACGAAGTAGTGGTATACGACTGCCTATAATCGCCATGACCGCCTATGCATTCAAGGGCGACATGGAGGGCTGTTTGGCGAGAGGCATGGATGACTATATCGCTAAGCCAATGAATAGGCAACTGCTGATGAAGAAGCTGCTGAAGTGGCTTGTACGCCCGGCTGGTACGGCGCTGGCCACCACTGCCTGAGGACGACAGTAAGTTTCGTCCTGGTGGCATTTACCTTCATAGCAACACAAACCTGTTCCGCTAAATTCGTGAAATTTGTATTCGGATGGACGCCGGCTTCAACATAGTCACTAATTGTAAATATGACGATTTTGATACATTTGTCCATTGCATCGAGGGATTAAATCCCTTGCATTCGACTGCTTTCTCCCAACCGAACTTGGCATTTTATCAGTCTTGAACCTCCCTGTCCTTACCATACATCCGGTTTTCTTACATCAACGCCCCTCCAAAAAAGCGACTATAAAAACCTTTTCTGAACTCCCCTTGTACATAAGATCTAGATTGAAATTGTTACGCAACTTTCAGAACATGGTGCCTAGACCATCGTCATCCAGATCAAGCCCGGAAGTATTCTACCAAGCCAACAAAGTATCAAGTTCGCCGAGATTTTCGTCGTAAAAGTCATCGGCAGCTATTGAAAACCAGCGCTTTTCAGCCAAGAGGAGTTTGGCTCGGAATGCAACAGTACTTTGCACTACCCTTACATGTTTCAGTTTGAGACAGATTTCGATGAGTGTTCAAGGCCTCTTGAATATCAGCCAGTAAAATGTCCAGCTATAAGGACACCAGGGTTGAATCTTTTTCAGATTCCTTATAATTTTGTCCATCTCCAATAAAACCTTGGCAGCATGACAACCTCCTACGATGGAATGGATTGAGCTGTTGTTGATATTCCTTGCAAACCTGGCGATATTGATTTACTCAGCATGGCTACAGCCTGTGCAATAAAGAATCCCTTACCTAGATGCCGGTATTAGCCACAGTCCGTGTTGAACTAAAAGAATTCAGAGCTACCATTGATATCATATATGGCATACCATTCTTCTATGATCAACTCGTCTTTGGTTCATCAGCTGATATGTGTACCATATCTGACGCCACCCACGATGCCGCCCTCATAGGAGGTTCATCGTGGTTTGTCGCCAGAGAAGGAGAAAATGCCGCGGCTTGAATCTCACCACCAGCATCCTGAGTTCATGTCAAAAAATTCGCGTTGGAGCATGTAAGTTATAGGAACTACATACTGACAGCGGGATTATGAGCCTGACTTACTATTGTGAAAGCATCGGAGTCATGATGCTGGAAAGGTTGAGAAGAACAAAAGACCACACATAGACCCTTACTTACTTCGCGAAAACTGCAATTGTTCACACTCTGGACTAAAGTCGTTCGTCAAATAGAAAATATTTATTTCGGAGACACGGACCTAGATATTGACCTACAGGAATTTCGCATACTCAACTAATCACTTTATATATTTCCGAAAGATTGTTGACACATCGCTTTCAGGTCCTGTTGAGCATCCCACTCGACTTTTTGAAAGCTCTTGCGAGGCGAAATGATTCAGGCAGACAATCTGGTTCAGAATACATTTGGCTTACCAACGCCTCGGCGCATTTGTAAGCGAATGCCACTATTGTCATGTTAGATAGTACTTATCATCAACGCAGACGCGTACTTACTTCCATGGCCATTCATTCCTGCGGATATCCAGAGTCCAGGATGTCCCGGGGCTTCTCCAACCAAGGGGAATGAGTCTGGTGTGTAGCATGTAATGCCAACCCAATCGTGAACTAATTCGCCTTCTTTACCCCAGTCGTCGCGCCCGATATAATCTGCAGCCGCATGGTGGAGATACTCCGCAATCTCACGGTTAATCTTCGAGTCATCTGTATAACCTGATCCTTTGTCTATATGCTCTCCTCCGCCGTAGAGCATATCGCTAGCTCCACGGAGGCCTGCTTCCCGTACCAAAAAGTAGTCTCCTCCATTGTAGTCAGACAAGGCACAGCTTCTCCTCAGCGCCGGAATCTCATGAGCTTTGTCTCCTGGACGGATCGCTGCGACCTGGTGTCGGCTGGGTACAAGAAAGTTGGTTGCTGCCAAGTCTGGATAGAGCACATTGGTGTAGGCGTTTGTGGCTAGTACAACGTTCTTCGCCCGTACAGATCCTCTCTGTGTAATCACCTCCAAAAAATCATCTCGTTTGACAATTTTCGTTACCATTGTGTTGGTTTGTAAATTTAGGCCGTTTGCTAGACTCAGTTGGAGCATATTGCAGACCAGGAGATAAGGGTTTTGAGTGTAGGCAAGATATATCGTAGCACCAACTATATCACTAATCCCAAACGCTTCTTGTGCTTCCTTACTTTGCATAACTCTGTGGTTGATGGCAATGCCAGGATCCGGTCGCCGCTGATTGAAGGCTTGCCGAAACTTTACTGCATTTAGCGCTGCATCAAAAGCTTCTTTGGTCTTGAACACCTCTGCAGTTTCAACCGCCTTGAAATCGCATTGAAAGTTGTGTAGACGAACAAAGTCTGCCATAGCTTGGACATTTGCCTGTTCAAGATTATCGATCTTGACTGCTTCTTCCTCCCCATATTTCTGAACATAATGTGGAAACTTGTGCCACCATCCTGCGCGACAATGGCCACCATTGCGACCTGATGCTGCTGAAGCGGCTGTTCTGGCCTCTACCATGACTATCGATGCGGATGCGTTACGCTCCAAGAGCTTGTGGGCGACGACAGCGCCAGTGATGCCTGATCCGATGATTACATAATCAGAAGTAGTCGGAAGATCCGGGGTTGTCCGATGGTTTGCAATATGGTGAGGGGGAAGTTGCCAGTATGACTTTACTGGGTCTTGGACAGGGAACCCGGGTTTCGACATGACTACTAAACATTGTAGACGATAGAATACTTTGTGTAACTACCATTCTTATATTATCGACGTTTTTCCATTTGTCATCAACTCGAGATTCGCCACGTTATATGTTACGTATGCTGACACGCAATTTCCCTTTATGATATGGAACTTTTGCAAAAGGATAGAGATAACACAGGGAACGCACCAATCCAATACAGCCATTACAAGGTTTGTCTATCTTTCTCATCAAGCTTGCTGCAGGCTAATGCAATACCTCCATTTAGCATAACAAAGCAGAAGATCGAACTATTGTAACGAATAAAAATAAAATAAACAAGGTCTCGAAAATTAAATCCAATTTAGGTTTGTTTAGTTCTTGGGGAATATAACCGGTGCTACAGCCGGCTTGTTACTTGGGCCAGATGATTCTACTCTATGATGCGATATTCTTTCTTAGTTACTTACATGCCTCCCTTAGCTTTTCTCAGTATAAGTAAATACCAGGACGGTAAATGCACAACACATTCTGTATAAGAATCTAGAACATGGCGTTACGAGGGACAACTAGTGGGTTCAGAACGTGGAATGTGACGGCACATCATGTATGGAAAATGTGGAACATCGAATTCTAAAAGGAATCTTGAGGGCTTACATGTAAATATAGAAGAAACAAGCACTATAAAAGGCCTGATCCTCCGGAACATTCTGTAACTTCTTGTTCCAATATTCCTTAATACCTCACTCACAGCTCGCATTATATCAAAAGTCTAGTAACACATTCGCAATGAAGTGCTGCATCTCACTCATAGCCCTTTGCGTTACTGGCTGCTTCTGCAAAGAAGGTCTTATCCGTAACCAAGTACGTTCAAGTTCATAGCTTAGCAACACTTGCTAATACAGATCATTAGCTCGGAAGTTGCGTCACACCTGAAAAGTGTTGAGTGCATTAAAGATTATGCTGCCTATGCTTATACATTGGACAAGCCCACGAACAGGAATAAGCGCCTAGGAGTGTTTTAAAAATTGGTTTCTATTGGATGTTCAGGCCGATATGGCCATATATTACAACGTTTCTGATATTCAACATATCTTATTATTGATATTACTTTGAACCTTCGCCCTTTGTTACTAATCATCATGAATCCCCAATTCCCTCCCACATTTGTGTTCATTTCCAATTTATTATAATTTTCTTAACCTCGCCTGTCGAGAACCGAGCATTTGGCCAATGCACTGATAGCTCTAGCTGGACTAGCTATGCGCCGGTCAAACGCGGAGATGCGTAGACTTCCTAGAAAGATCTACTAACTTGCAATCGATCTCCCGTTTTCTCTGGTCGATAATACACACCGATTGGCGGTTACATCGGTGAAGGTGAGTGACCATTCAGGTTAGCATTACCCACCTACCGACTTGTACTAACAGCACGTCTCTGTTCCACATCGGGAAGATGACCTATCTACTTGAGCCAATCTTATCATACAGTGAAATGAAGCGAGACACCCTGCCTATTGCTAATCAGAAACCCTGAACAGACTTTGGCCCCACCGACTCAAGTTTCTCAATACTAGACCCTACATGAAAGAAACGTTCACGCCTCCAATCATGAAGATAGCCACCATTTTTTCACTGTTCACGCAACATATCATATATTGTATATCAGATGGAAGGTTATTCAAAAAGAGTCCATAATTAGATGCTATAAACTCAGACACATATTGAAAAGCTAATAGGATCAGTAAAAATGGGTGCATCTTTGTGGCCGCGATATCTGTTCAAAAGGCACTAACAGGACAGCCAACTGTTTTGGTGTTATATGCCTCGAAATTGGTATTGTATGTCCGCCGGGGGTAATTTGGCCAACAATCCCTCGTATGGTAGCTACAGAAATCGCACGATATGTGGATCTAAAATGGCGACCTCTCTAAAAGACCTGTTTAGAAGACGAATGCCTGGAACGGAGGTCTTACCACCGTTCCAGGTAACGGAGTCAACCGCCCGCTAGCATTCATAGGTTCTTTAGAAAACAGCAACATCTTCATTTTTTTAAGCGTTGGTAGTATTTATAAACAGTGGAGCGGAAATCAGAACAACATTCATTCGTTTTGGTAGGCGTGGATCAAGAGATCAAACCCATATGTAAAACTAAGACTAGGCTACAAGCCGTGGCATTGGTTGCGGTCTCGTTAAGAAACTTTTCGAACGATGGCGAGAGTGTGTTTGGATCAGTTAAGTCCAAGCTGTAGGCTCTAGACAAAACATAACTACTCGTTGGCTAGCCGGGAGGGGGTGCTAACTAAGCAAGCTTAATTGGGCATAAAAGTATAGGATAGTGCAAAATATATAGGATATCCTAGAAGATACCTAATTAGTAT
>JAAVUC010000523.1:0-54183 GCA_014898925.1 Fusarium nelsonii
CTTATCAACTACGTTATACCTGATGTGTTTGTATGTGATTAGTGAAGTTATCTTGGGATTAGTGCTGAGCTAAGTGGATTAGTACTGATTGTGTTGGATTAGTGTCGACTGTCGAGTCTTGGCGCTAATTGTAGAAAATGTTATGTCCGTGATTGGTTTGAAAATGTGGGGCATATGTATGCTGACTACGCTACCCGTGGAATCGTAACAGTTTATTTAAGCTCTAGAATACTATAGGGTAAGCTAATATTAGCTGCACAGTATGCTGATCTACTTGTGTAACAGTTGCACAAGCCGTTAAACCATAAGGCAAAAGATCGGGCCATAATCGCTTTGCAAGCAATTATAGGTATACTACAGCTGCCTTATAGAAACCTTATAGCGCTCTTACGGGCACGAATCGTAATAACTTACTTGTCTGATCCACTCACTTATTATATATATTATATAAAATAGCAAAAAATCTAAAAAAAAATAAAACTCTACTCGATACTCGATACTATTATAAGAAATACTCTTATTAGATTTTTAGCTATTTTATTTAAGCTTAAAAAAGCTATAGGGTAGGCTATTTTTAGCTGTACAGTGTGCTGTCCGGTTCGCTTATCGTATACGTTATTGAAATATTTAATTATATGTATATTAATAATAAAGCTACTTTTAAGGAAAGATTTATCAACTAATAAAAAAAGGACTCTCTTAAGGCTTATGCCCTATAACTTTAGACTAATTATCCAGTTATAATATTATCTACAATTAGTGCGAAGACTCGGCGTCAAATGAGCCTGTCCGACGTGCCAAAGCGTATTGCAATTTGTTAGATCAGTGTCAAGCCTCGAGCTGCAGAGTGCGATACTCATGCTCAAGGGTTGGAATTACTCTGAAGCTCACCTGGTTATGGACATCGCAAATAAGCGAGGACCAATCATTTCAGGTGAGAGGCGTAACACCAATTCGTCTCGTGTCAAAGGGCGCAGCGCACCGTTCGCCGGAAGCAAATCAAAGTAAAGAGTGCATGTGGGAAGCCCAAGCGCCACGTACCTTTTGAACAGTCGAGTCCTGTGGTCTTCCGTACCTGACAAGGGTGGGTGGGGCGAGACACGTCGCGTGCGAAACTAGATTCGCTTTCGTAGAACTTATGATGAGTCACGTGCTCAAATGACGAGTCATCCGTCAGTCACCTCCTGAGTCCCTTCCGACAACGGCACAATACGCCCGGTCGAAAAATGAGGCAGGCCTGTGACTACCCTATAGGTAAGAAAACTATCTTGTTTTAATAGTTCTATTAATGAAAGACATTCATATTACAGTATATAGTATATTAAGTAGTTCTTTTAATCCTTTATAGCCCTATAAAAACTAATTAAAAGTATGAATCTGTAAGTTATCTAAAGGTGAGTAAAGCTGACTGTTACGACTGAAATTGACATAACTCAGTGGATCTCAAATAAGAACAGCTTAATCTATCGGTCCAGAAGAGGCATCCCAGTGTGGCAGATTTTAGCGAAGTGTTCATCGGTGAATATGTTAATCCGACCTTGTCCATCGATTGGTCTTTTATCTTATCAGTTCCCTGACTATCTGGCGTTAGTCTGAGTCATTCGTCATCTCCACCCTCCCTCCACGTAAGCATTGACTTGCTCCCTACATCCACCTTCCATGCACACAATTATGGTTGTATCGCAAGACTGCGAGCCGACAAGAACTTCCACCCGGTTGCAGACGTAAACGCTGTCGTCTATCGCATCCAGCGACGACGTACCCAGATCATCCCATATATTATTCCTGCCAAGGCGATCTACTTGATGAAAGATGCGTTGACCGGCAGATACCGTTCACGCGTCTTGACCAACTCACCGATGGCACGCTCGTACCAGGAAACCCCGATCTTTACCATGGCGCACGCCCTGAGCAACTACATCGGAAGGTAAGGAAGAATCTTGACGGGAGAAACGTTCCTTCTACTCAACAGGATCTCTCCGTAGCACGCATCGTGTCAGCGTGGACACATAGTTCCTGCCTCAGTGTCCGGCCTGTTTGCTCGCGGGGAGAATGGCCATTCTGGAACAGGCTGGCATACTTCAGCCATGGAGCTGTCGCCCAAGTGCGTGTGAGAGACAGGCCGATGCCAGGAGCGTGTATCCTACTAAAGTATGTACAGTGGGGGGCAAAAAGTACGCATCCGAATGCAAGTAGCTGGCCCGCCCCTAACCCGATTAGACACGCGTTTTCCCTGCCGCTTTTGCATGCCAATTTCCCACAACACACATCACAACACCCTAACGATGCTTCGGGACGAGAAACCATCGCCTTCATTACGGTCTCGAATATGTAAATTACGTTGGCAAGGGCTTACACACTCGCAGATCAAGAAGCATCTCCCTGATATCCCTCTTGGCACGATCAACACGACCCTACGCTCATGATAGATCCCTCCCCTCATCGGGCGCGTTCCACTCCTTCCCAATCGTCGGTAGCACTCTCGACAACACGGTCGTTCGAGAACTCTTCTCTGCCCAGCTTCGCCATCGATGGTTATGTTCCAATGCTGTCGACGTATCTTGAGTTCACCTCAGTCAAGATCGCTGGAAAGGCTTCATGCCATCTGCCCCTGCGGACTGCACCCCGCTCAGCTGCCCACTTTCTCAACTGAGCCTTGACCAAGCGCACGACGCGCTCCAGCTGACCCATAGAGGATGGGCGAGACAGCGGGCCGTACTCAACTTCTGTTCCGTGCTTGCAAGAGAAAGCTTGACGTATCTGTGTCCCTCAGCAGACGCAGGTTCAATTGGACCCATGTGGTCCATCCCCATCAGCTTCCATGATTCAAGCCTCAACACCTTGGTCAGGGATTGTGGTACGCGCGGTGCTCTCTATTGACAGATGGTGCAAGATCTGCAATAGTTCTCGAGATTTCCGACTCTTGGGGGACCGGAAGCACCTACCCTTCAGATTGGACATAGTGATAGCGGACGTGAAGTGTCCGCATGAGTCGTGAGTTGATCACAGGATGTATGGCACGTCGCCTCTCGTGATGCACTCTGCCATGGAGGAGTGGTTTTCCACGTGCTGAAAATGCCAATGAAGTTGTGATGACAGTTGCGTTGGTGGAATGACTACGAGTTCTCGTTCAATTCTCATTCGGTATTTCACTGGCGATCCTATGAAAAGTCGTGGCCGGCTCCACAGCAAGCTCGACCGCTGACTGGCCATCCCCGGTGAATACAGCGTTCAAGATTGCCATCATTCACACGACAAAGTTATGCGACTAGCAGATGGGATGTCCACTGTGCCTCCAGACCGGAAGGGATAAGCAACAACGATCCCTTTACGGTCGATGTGTACTTTCGCCGATTGTCAAGAACTCAGTATCATGCAGTCGCATTCTTTCAAAGCTCGCACCACGCGAAGATCTTCATGCAGCATTGGATATCGTGACCCGGTATCGTTGAATCTTCCGGATATCCACATGATGATTCTTCCTTTCGAGTAACTCTTATCGGTAATCTTCTCTCCCAATGGATTGCCGTCCAGCTGGAGGAGTCCTGCTCCTATTCCCGTTGTAGACGCGTCTGTGATCCAGGTCAAACTGCTTGGAGGCGTCGGCGCCGCTTGTTGTACTGTTTTGAACGCTGTCGAAAGTCTGTTGTGATGCCTCAGCAGTGTCCTTGGTCCAACCCGGCAACTCTCTTTTCGCGTCTTCGTATCGAAGGCTTTCCAGATTGTGTCGTGATCGTAGTATGTTCGAAAAAGACGTCTTTGATGCGTTGAAGAAGTTTTGCGCGGCCAGGAATGAACTACCTCACGAAGTGTGTGACATTTAGCACGGTTTGTATTTCTTCCCAGCTTTTGGTAATTATGCTCTGAAATGTTTCGCGAGTGAATGAAGCCTCTGCTTTGCGGCTGACCCAATGTCCCGCGCTCCGATCGTGAACCTGAGTGACTCAGCTTCGCTTCAAAAGAGCAAATCTTTCTCACCCTGAACACAGATTGGCGCCCAAACTTGGCATGGCAATATTCATCAAACTACTGCGGCAGCATTCACCTATCGACGATGCGGCCGCTACCGCTTTGCTGGTACCTCTTTGCCCTACTGGCGCCTATAACACACTCAGCAGTGCTCTCCTTCGCGGCTTGCGTCACTGCCTGCGCTGGGACTGCTGCTGGATGGGATAGTTTTTGTGGCGCCACATTTGCAGCAGCTGCCGCGGATGGTATACCTTGGTTTACACCAACCTGCTACTCTGCGATTCTTGCATTTGGTACCTCCGCCGGCCAGAAAGCATGCAGGTATATACGGGGCACGTAAACCCGGATAGTCAAAGGCCCGTTCAAGTGCCCCACGCAAGACTGTAAGGAGACTTTCGTATGTGTGTTCTGGAAGCGCCTCTCCTCGGTAGTGTAGTCTCTATTCCCAGCACTATACTATACTCGGCTTCCCTCTCAACCTGCCTTGACGTAATACCTAGCCGACCCTCAAGATCTAGGCTACTCTGAAATACTCTTAACAAACCAGCACCAGTATGCCAAAGCCCCACTAAGCAGGATGTTATCAGGATCCGCTGTTTGATGGGTTCGATGATGACGCATTAGCAAGATTGATTAGCTTTTTGTCGCGGTATAAATACTCTCTTCGTCCTGGCAATGCAAAACCTTTTGGCGATCTTGGAGAGTCGTCCCGCCTCGTTTCGAAGGTGGAGATCAAGCTCGAGATTGGACAGCTCATAAGCTCTGGTTAGATTCGATGTCTAAGACCTCGATCGAAATCCCACCAGCTGCTATCATGGTGAGAACAACCTGGATAATGTGGTGGACTTGTTGGACGCTCTCCTTCAACTGGAACGTGAATCCCCTCTGCGGCAAGATGCCGATGCTGCCTATCGGCCGCCTGAATCCCTGGGCCTGCGTGCTGGTGCTGATGCCGATCTCTCTGCAGCGTTTGAGAAGCGTAAGGTAACTGGTTATAGATTCGCTATAGAGGCGCTCTCGCGACTTGTGCCCATCGGTCGACATTTCCACTCCGAGAACGCCGATATTGCCAAACAAATATCCTCTGAAAAGTTTTGGCTTGGCTGACTTCGCTTGCTCGAAGCACCACCAATCATCTTGGCATCCGTTGTCTCTGAGTTCCACGCTCGCTTGTTCGGCAACAGCTGCGCCAATGGACGCCGAAGCGGGCTAAGTAGCATAAACCGTTCAAAGTCGATCGTCATAACCCCTCTGGTCTCAGGATTGTGTAACATATTTGCCAGGCGCACATCTTTATGGATCACGCCCTGTTTGTGCATAGCGCTCAAGGACCGAATGGCTTTGTCTTCGAGCGATCTGTCCACATCGCCGATTCTCTGTGCTCTGTCGATACTGCAGCCTCCCCAGGACAAAAACGTCATGGACACCACGTAGACCCGGTGGTCATAGGTGTAAGTCTTCTCCATCAATCGGAGGTCAGCTGCACCCAGGAAAACAGGTACGTGGACGCCTTGGATTGGTTTGAGACGCTCGTTAATAGCAGCCTCGCGCTCGAGATCCTCGATGACAGCCCGCACCGCGCCCTTGCTGACAAAGTTGTAGCCATGCGCAAGTAGCGTCACTTGGAAAAGCACACCCGGCGCACCGCCTTCCCCCAATCGTCTGATCCCGTCGTCGAGAGACTGTTTTAGCTGGTTCTGGAGTAGGCGGAGCCACTCATCGTGATTGACAGGATGACGTGCGCGGGCGGGAGCGCAGCTCTTACAGTGAAGTGCCACGTTCGGGCACTTTGGGTTGAGAAGACCACATTTGACCATCTCGAGCAGACATTCCTGCGTACAGTACTGCCGACCCTGCTCGTCGCCTCCTCCACGCGACCGTAACGCTAGTCGCTGGCTCCGCCTAGTTCCTTGGGCCGCGTTCCGTTCGGTTGGCGTAGGCGTGTCCGGCGGCCTGGGCGCCGACTCGTCATCTCATGGCTCCTGCCTGTCGTCCTTCCTCAACGACCCTCGCCAATCTGACACACTGCAGTCCGACAGGTCCCTCTGCGGAGCAAGGCCGGCGACCGATCGACATCCTCGTAGGTGGTAGGTTCATGGCCAGGTGAGTAGTCTGATAACGACGATCGTTCGTTTTCTGGGATAGAACGCAACGTCGATTCAAAGTCCTCAGCCCACGTCTTCAAGTTCTCCATAGCTTTTAGACGTCCCTCCTGCCCGATCTCCCGTCGTTCTCTAGGCGAGCCTAGTGCCATGAGGGTGAACGCTAGGCATTGGCCTACAGCCGTGTATGTATGGAGGTTGTTCGGATGTGCCAACACCTCCGGACCAGGCTCTGCTAGATCATAGTACAGAGTCTCAGGTTCCACCCAGTCAACGTTGAGAAACACAATAGCCTCGCTAGTAGTAAGAAGACCATATCCAAGGCCGCTTTCGATCATGTAACGATATGTCTGCGTGATGGTAGATGCCGTCAGCTTCTCCGCGTAGTACTGGAAACGCGCGTCAGGGTCTACAGGAGTTGGAATCGTCCTTCGGTTCACAAACTTCCTGGTAGATGTCCATGGCGCGGAGACTGAGACGAAGATGCGGAGCGGTCAACTTGTGGGGCGGCTTATACTGGGAAACGTAAACCATGGTGCGCTGAGAAGACAGGTGGCTGTCGGATCGATAGACGCAGATTTGATCCGGCCGTAACTGGTTGAGATCTCTTCGGTGGTCCGGCGTCCGCGGCGGTGTCGATGCGGTCTCCCTCTCAATCACTTCTTCGGCGATATCGCCGAGGGCATGGGGGATGGTTCTCAAAGACGATACCATCCCCGATCTAAAAAGCCTTACCGACCTCTCTTCCACCTGTTTGAGCTGTTGTATGATGGCTTTAACCGGATCCTCCACGCTATTGTGTAGGAAATATTCGAGCGTCTTCTCGTCTGCTACCGGCCCTTGAGAGATCCTGTTACCCAAGCCGGCCAGGAGGTTTCGGTTCTCGAAAACGCGGTTTTCGGTAGGAAATCAATCATAGAGCGCATCGAAGGTGCGCTTCTGTTGATCAAGAAAGTCGGACCATGGCCTGAGGTTTTTAGGGCACCACTTGTCACGCGGGTTGGTGATGGAGCCCTTCAAAGTCAGCTTTGGATCAGTTTCGATGGTGAAGCAAGAGAAAACGGAGGTATGGCAGGCTGCAATGTATTCATCAAGTGTCGTGGGCCATGTTTGTTCCTCTGACGCTTCGGCGCCTTGTCGCTCTTCCTGTCGCTCTCTCTCTGCTTCCTCAACGCGATGCTGTACCTCTCGGCACATTTTCGCTCCTCATTCGCGCGCTGCTCAGCTTCTAATAAGAGTCTTCTCAATTCTTCTATAGTCAATGATCCATCCATGATGTGTGTGATTGATGTCGTGGCAAGGTTCAGTTTCGACGTGTGGACAACAGATGCGTGGCTCAGCGAGCTTCTGAGCCTGTTCGATCATCACGGTATCGCCAATGAGACACTTGTAGCCCTTGCCGGCAACTACGGGCAAGCAAGTCCCGACTTTGATAGCCGAGATAACCATAATAGAGAGTGACAGTGTTCCAACTGCTATGCGCCAGATATGACGTAGGAATTCGATGCGGTCATTCTCTGGCTTAGAGCTAGAGCTGGGCAGTGCAAGTAATACTTCCAAAGAAACTCGAAAAGATCGTCGAATGTCTCGGACGCGATGTTGCGATCATCAACTTAGAGTAAGATTGTGGTTCGGAGTCCCTCAAGGTAGCCGAGCATTGAGGGAAGCTCTGTTCTGTCTAGAAAGCGTAGATGGCCGTGTACCAAATCTCCGGAATGGGTGTACCTGCTTGACGGACCTGTCAGTCCCATTGCCATGTTGTTGCGAGCGCAAAGACCATTTGAGACCACAAAGCCAGTCTTGTAGCGGTCCTCCGGGACAATTGGGATTCCCCAGAATCTGCGACTTACATCTATTCGGGAGAAAGGCTGTGGCTGTCCACAGCAGACTGACTTCATGGTGATCGTGTAGCATGTCGACCTCTGTGGTGCTGTTGAGCTTCAGTGTGAAAATAGTGCGAGTTCCCCAATTCAATCGCTCCTTAAAACGAGCCCGCGGCGCTCCATAAGTGGGATAAACTCTTCGGGATATCGTTGGTCGTGTCTGTCGTATCGTGGTGAGTGAACTTTCCTCAGAACTGCATCAGGGAGCGGAGCGATCCGGTGCCATACAAAGCCGGTTGCTCAAAGTCCGTCGATGGAGGGAAAGCAACAAACTCTGTGTGTAGCAAAGCTGCGTTACCTCGAACCTCTGTTCTGGTGTCTCGACCTTATCCCCCGATGCTGCCATGCTTTCCCAGGTGTCAGAACATACGTACCGC
Organism: Fusarium nelsonii; assembly: GCA_014898925.1. Taxonomy (NCBI): domain Eukaryota; kingdom Fungi; phylum Ascomycota; class Sordariomycetes; order Hypocreales; family Nectriaceae; genus Fusarium; species Fusarium nelsonii. The sequence continues at coordinate 8,332 of JAAVUC010000523.1, forward strand.
CCAGAATACCAGCTCCATCTATGGACTGCCATATGTTGCCAGTATTCCGTGTCTTGTACCATTCCGACGAGCCTGTTTCTTCCAGTTTTCGAGATTCGTTTTGGTATGCTTTGTCCCAACCCAGTCTGTCTGGCCATTTTCCTGTCCTCGCAGTATGCTGACAGTATGCTGAGAATGGCTAAGCTTGTGTCGGTAAGAGGTGTCGTCGTCGGCGGAGTGCAACGCTGGTTTTCCAATAGATATTTGGAGGGTTCAGTAGCGCGTATCCAAGAGAGCTGCTTCTCGACAGCCTACCCTTCAGGGTAACCTTTTTAATGTCGCTCGCCACCCAAACGTCGTTGCGTGCTATCCCATACCAGTGCCCAGGTTGGTAGATTGCTGGAGTCTCTTCGGGGTATGTGATGCATAACTTCGTTCACTAGTTTCTCCGCATCTATTGTTCATGTCGCTGGGATATCGTTATGGAGTTCTGGTTTCGGTGTAGGTTCAGGCGAGGCCCCCGCTGTGGCACGGTTATGTCCTCTTCTTGTATCGCTGCTTTGAGCTTCTCGTTTGCCATGCAGTGAAGGGATACATACTTTTGGTGTTCCCAGTGCACTGGTGTAGGTGTGCCAGGGACGCGGGTCAGGGCAACGCTTACAACTCGAGGTGGTGAAGGAGGAGAGTTCTGAAACGTGACACAACGTGCAAATGAATAAGGAGAGATCGACCCAGTATGAGTAGCGTCACAAGTAGGAGGAGCGGTCTTGAGGGAGGAAAAACCGTTGGCGGGCACAACAGTTTGGAAGCGGGGTAAGGTGACGCATTGAAACGCGTCACTTTCGCGCCCTCCAACACCGAAAAATTCGCCCATAACCATGCAGAAAACGTTCACTGTAGGGGAAGCGTCATAGCAAAAATGATAACTCAGGTTGCCTCTATCCGATATATATCTGCAAAGGGGTTCCGAGTTCTCTTTAGGAGCGGACTCATCAATTCGCTATTAATCGTCCTGCCACGATACTACTACGGCGTCAGTACTAGTCCCCATCACTTTTCCAAAGCGCCAATTCGCTTCCCATTCCATAATGAAATGGTCTTTACCAATTGTTCCAAGATGTCGTCCACCTCTCCCAGGACCTCCTCATCATCCTCAGCGTATAACACATCGTTCTCTCTCTCAGTTCGGACGGCCGTCAGTCGCGGAACTCCCAATATCTTTGGCTCGCTGATTGCCTCATCAAGACCGGGCGGAGGAGTGATAGCTACAATGGCTCTGTATCCTCTCTTGCCGCTAATATGAAATCTTCTTTTGATAATCTTGGGTCGCTCTCATACTGCGCAGCCATAGACGGCCTAGCAGAAGATCCCAATGGTTGTGTCCACCTAGGATGTACGGTAAGCTTGGACAGTACGGTAGATGTTTCCAGTAACCACTTCGAGGATTGGCCATCTCACGCATCTCGACGACCTCATCGTTTACAAGTCGAACTGGTTCTTGGTCCTTCTGCGCTCCTGCAAAGTCATCCTTTCACGGTAGGGAACTCCGTTTACGAAACGAAGGAGATCAAAGACTACTGTATCTGTAAGAAGAATGAGGAACTCAGGAAGCGTTGCGTTTGCGGAACGGAGAAAGAACTCAGAATCGTTGTTGGCGTCAGGAATGGTATCACGAAAACTCTCAGGGACCTGACTACGCGTTGCCATAGTTGCAGGCCCGTACGGTGCTATGGTTCCAGTCAACGACTATGAAGCTGTATTATTGGTAGCTAAGGGCCTTGGCTTTGTAGCCGTCTCATCTTATTTTCAGTCGCTCGCTCGCGCAGTGAAGCTGAATGATAGTCGCGTGTTCCGTATGGAGCGTATCTGGGATATCACTTCTTGGGGTATGTATTTCATTCTACCAATTAGCTGATGCATGCCAGTCTGACTGAATAAAGAACAGCTACTAGTGGTTTACGATTTGCTTGTCCAAAATGCCATGCTCAGTCCTGAATATGTCAAAGTCTCGATATATTACAATGAGATGGGAGCCCCGCCCTCGGGGGCCAAAGACAAAATCCCTCATTTTAAAGAGATACAGCACCGAAAACGAATCGAGTTCCACGAGGAGAAACTTCAACTCACAGAGAAGCTACACAATGTTCTAAGCTCTCATGCTCGCGCCAGTGGTCTCAAGCTGATAGTTGGTAAGTAGCCTAACCAGCACAACTGTTAGTCCGAGCTTACATATGCCACAGCATCGGTCCCAGACGCCGAGAGAGATGAGATCATCAAATTTGGTCCCAAATATTCCGATAGTATAGACGTGGAGTTCACAGACTATCAACTCGAAGTTCGGTTGCACCGAATCGAATCAATATCCGTTGGCCAGCAAGAGGATGTTGACCGTTCCAGCAACGCTGATCATAAAGCTTTAGGAAAAAAGGAAGAAGGTGAGATCGGACTTCAACCATCTGCAGAGATTCATTGTTCCACGGAAGTCTACTGAGAACAACAAGGCCGGTTGTACGTAGCGAATAGCGGAATCAGGATTATAGGGAAACTGTATTTGCCTCGAATAGACAATTGACAACTATTTAAATGAACTTTCCCAGCACTTCTATACACTTTCATCATTGAGCTGTTCACAAAAATGTTGCTAAAGTTATAGCTTGTGAGTATGGTAAGGTGTCTTATCGATCACCTAGCTTTGAGCTCTGCAAATCGACCCGAAGCGCAAGTCACTCTGAACTAACAATCCGCCGTCGTACCTTCAATATCGCTTCCCATACTGGTGCATCTAGATTCGGCCTTCTTTGCTCTCGGAAAAAACCATGCTGCACTTCTGGATCAGCCCAAGTGTCTAAAACGGGAATGGAGGTATTACATTAAAAAGCCTGTCTGACTTGGCGAATGTTGATGTTTTGGAGTGCTCATGGCTCTGTTTATCGCTCATATGGACCAGAAGTTCATTAAACTCTGGTAGGTAAGGGCCACCCCATCGGCTAAGATCGAGTTTTGTGTCAGATACCTTCTCGTGGCCGCTCAGCAAACCCTTTGTGATGAGTGTTAAACGTTCAATAAGATTGTCAGTATGACTGAAGCGGCATTTGTGCTGTCCCCCTATTTTTCGGTCATCATGCTGTTTAATCGGAATCAAAGTGAAATGTGCTCACATATCTTGACCGTCCCACTCGGATGTATGAGTACATCCGAGAGAGATAATGTGGGATAGTCTATACCGTTGCTGGCTAGGTATTTCAGGCCGTCGATTACCTTTCGGTGTCAGCGGAGCGACTTATACGGATACTGCTTGCACGTGCGTGGGCAGTCTTATGAAACAAACCTGGTTGGGAATAAAGGCCAGTTCAGGTTCCTCCAAGGGACGACACAGAGTCACTTCGGCAAGAGAGACGGGTACAAACTCGTATGTCATGGCATAGCCAGTCGGAGTTTTATACGAGGCAATAGGATTCACAAAGTGCTCATTGTTTATTGATTCTGTCATGGTAACTTGATCCCTGCCTGTATATTTGTATTTATTCTTTTCCGGTTTACCGGCTTCTTCGTCTTCTTCGTCACGTTTATGGTCTTGGTCCTTATTTCTAGACTCTCTCCATAACAACATGATAGGATGATCTTTATGTAGAGAATCTGACGTGATTCGAGTAGCTATGCGAATAATCTTAGAACCGAAAGAGACGCCAAATTCTTCCATGATGTGGTCTTCAAGTTCGCTCTCGTCAGGACGTCTAGCTTGTGCAGCACCCAGATTCTTGCTTTGACTGGTTGAGTGATAGCGATCGGCTGGCAGCTTACAAGCAGTTCCAGATTCGACTACTGTTTTATCAAATGCAGCAGAAGATGCTTCTTTGCCTGGCATTTTATCCTGGACTATAGGTTTTGGAGATGTCGTCGTGTGAGATGGTCTTCTTGTCTCGTCATCCTCAGATATAGACGTATGCTGCCCAGGGTTGTGACCAGGCCCAAGAAACTTTAAAATATCATGTAATGTGTCTCTATTAGATCCCGAAGGATTGGTTACGTTCCCTTTGAAAGACATAGAGAAGCTAAGGGGCGATTCAGGGTGCCTATCTGCGAGGGGAGACGGAATTTACTTGGTTTATATCCTCAGATGGTCCAGTATAGGATAATTTACGTGACCAATTCGGCACCTCTGGCACTGATAAATATAAAGGCGGCACCAACCTGGCCAGAAAAAAGGCCGTAGCAGGCCTAGTCCTTCTTCAGACTTTGGCTTCGACACAGGTGAGACCCTCTACTTATCCTGTCTGATTACAAGGCTATTCGTGCCTCATCTTCACCTCAACCTTCGTCATGATGTTCGGCGAGAACATCCAGCAGATACACGAGGAGCAGACACAAAAATACCTTGGCACAGCTAGCATCCGGCTGGACGCCCTTGACTTTTCTTTAACAAAACTTAACAGGCTACCTGGCAACGAGCCAGACTGGGACAATGTCATAAGCTTAGGGGGACTGTTTCTGAACGGGTCAGGATTTGCGCCACACCACATCAGCCATCAGATTCCAGCATTGATCGATGTAACGGAGCTCTCCCAAATGCTGTCCGACCGGGGCATCCCGATAGAGAGACTTACGAGGACAGATGGCCAGATATCAGAGCTGGAATTACCCGACAGTACCCGAGTGCAGTGCCTCAGGGGACAAGACCGTGTCCTGGCAGCGCTGAAGGTCACTTTGGATGCGAAAAGGCGATGGGTCATACGGCTTTACGCTCAACGTATGTCTGACCAGATCCCCGCCATTCTTAGCGATTTGTTTTGACTGGGAGACCTTAGCCATGAAGCACGGAACGACCTAGCACTCGAGAGAACGAACGAAAAGCACGCGAGTGACGCCGAATACTTATACTGGACGACTCGTTTTTGGCTCGAGAAGGGAGAGTCTTTCACTAAGAATCAGAACACGTGGCTCTCGCAGCTTGCCCGGAAGTCCAAGAACAAAGCTCTCAACCTGAATCGTTTGTGGAAGAACCACCCAGTGTACAGGGACGCCTTCACCGAGTTTATTAGCATACCCGCGCTATGCTGGGGCACCCACCTGGGCAATATTGGCAGGTCGATAGCGCTGCCAGTTGAAATGGTAAAGTACACCAAGTCCATCACGTTACCATCCTGTTGACACCACTAGAATATGAATCAGCTGAAAAGAATAGCTAGGTTCTGGCAGTTCGTGTGTGAAGAAAATGATAGTCTGAAGTTGAGGTTCTCTGTGAAGATGCTCGAATCGGCCAGTGGGAAAACACCCGGCCCTGATGAGCAACACAGGAAAGAACTCGAGTCTGGGGCTAACGGAACCTTGAACATCTCACTTTTCTTTGTCGTTGAGGCCGTCCTAGATCGCCTGATAGAAAAGACTAGGGACCGCTCGGTGCCTACATTGGGCATGTTCTTCACGAGGGTCGTCTACCTGGAAGAAGTTCTCAATTGTTTTCAATATCTCTTCAGCCCGGAGGCCAAGCAGGATTTCAGGGGAAACTTTGCGAGAGCTTATAAGGAACCGCGAGAGCAAGGTACCCAGAACTGTCGCCGGCTACAAGTTTCTCACAATCGTTATAGAAGAGTGATGTGCGCCAGGACCAATGGCATTGAGTTGTCTCATAGGCAGCTTTGGCTGTTCGCTTTGCGAGAAGATCAAGAAAGGACAGGACGACGTCAACAAAGCACTGAACAAAGGAGGGGGAAGTCAGAAGTGACAGCTTTCATAGAATGAGATAAAATGAGCTAAGAAGGAGCTCCATGGCGTAACGCGTCCTTTGTTGGAAATACCAACTACTTACTGCGGCTGCACATGCCATCAGCAAAGACAATGTAGACATCCTTAAAACATGGGGTGACTGGATAATGATATCGTCAAAGGAGCTCGGCGACGCAGTGTTACTCACATCTAAACCAGCTTCTGGACGTTCTTTGGTGTTTTTATTGGCTGTTTGTCAGCACCATTCGGTGATGTTGTGATGATACCCCTCTTCAAGGACCATCCTACTTACGTGGATCGTTGGCTCGTGGTTGGTCACAGAGAATATGTCTACGGTCGTGTTCATGCGACCGTCCTTCTTAGCCAGAGTGAGATTATACAGCTATAGCATATGAAGGTTGTGTGAGAAGCCACAGATGATGGTGTGACGCACCTGGTTATACGAAGCAGTTGCAGACTGCGATTGATCTTGTTTCCTCTTGAGGAGACAGCCGTGACAGTGATACTATGCTTCTGACCATCGACGCACGAATGAGACAGGGACAGGTCAAGTCCGTCTTTCAGGTAGAATTCATTCGGATTTATTAATCTAGTGCTACAATGATGGCTCCGGGATTCGACATCCCCAAGTCCTACGTACCCCGCCGGCAGTTGCCAGCCTGCGGGCTTAGAACAATATAAAGTGATACTAGCTGTTTCATGACCGGTTTCTCCGAGCCTCATCACGAATCAAAGTTCGAATGCGAGATGGGAGGCCTATGGTTGTCAAACACCTTTTCGGCGTGCCGCTTCCATTCTTCCAAGACCTGGTCGACGTTCCACTCGGTAATGAGTTCGTCAGAACCTTCAATTTGGACCATGTCGTCGTCGCGACTGAAGAGGGTTCCCTTTTCCTTGATGTCGTCTATCTTTCGTAGCAAAGACCGAGGCACACCGTTCAGACGATCTCTCTCCACATAAGGCAGGTAGATGAAAATCAGTCTGAGCCAGCCAGGCGATATTACATTCCCGCCGCAACTTCGCACAATTTCTTGCTGTACATGCGCTGGCAATTGAACTCCTGCGCGAAGCAGAGTTTCGGCAACATAAAGACAGGCTTCCGAGTTGTGGGTAGGCTGTAGTAGAGCGGTCAATGGATAAGGGCATCGGTCGGTTTCTTCCTGACGTGAAGGCTGACTGCTAAGTGCTGATACGAAGCTAGTCGCAAATTCAAGACAGCCGCAGTCCTCCTTGTCCATGAGTGTGCATCCTTGCAAAGACGACAGCACCAGACGTGACTTTGGAATCTTGCCGTTGCCCGGGTGAGCTCCTAGCCGTAAAAGGAGTGAGGCGATACGAAATCGAGAATGCTGACAAGCATTAGGTAGTGCTGCACTGACGTTCGCTCCTCTCTCGGCCAGCTTCGTGATAATGCTCTTCTGGGATTTGCGATCATGATGGGTACATGACGAATGGATAGCGACCAACAGAGGGGTTACATGACCGTTCATAGTTTCATTCGGGTCCATCCCCTTCTTGTCAATTAGAAAACATACGATGTCCTCTGAGCGAGTGTAGGTAGCATGGTGGAGAGCTGACCAGCCTGTACGTTTGAGTGGTAAGCCGTGATCAATCAAAAACTTCGCAATATCAGTGTGGCGCGTCACCAGCGCGAAGAATAATGGGTTTGACCGCTTTGGCTCCTTTTCAACCGCGGTATCGATGAGGAATTTGGTTACTTGCCGTAGGTCTTCTGCAATCGCAAACAAAAGGGCATTGACCAAGAAAAACTTTTCATGTCCGAGAACGCAAACCTTTTTCACCCATTTCCGCTCAAACCCCTTCTGGGCTCCAATTCTTTCTTGTGCTTTTGAAGTCGACGCAAGAACCTTGATGATGCGTTCTTCGTCTGGTTCGCCACCCGCGGTGTATTTCATCATGGCATATTCGATGGCTGATGAGTTGTCGGAGCGAGCATTGTCATTGTATAGATAGGTAAGTGCCATATCGGAGAACCGCTTGTTGGTCCGAGAAAACTTCAGCAGCAGAGAAGGCGAACAGAACGAGAAGATGACGAGAAAAACCTCGTTCGGTAGCCTGACCATCACGGTTCGACTAACTGAGTGGGAAGGACAGAAGAAAAAATTGTCTTTGAGCGAAATTGGTGGTGGCAACGGTAGTTGGATGACGAGTGCAGACCACGAACATCGCGGGACTATGCCTTCTTAAATACAAACGTTGGAAGAGATTGCTGGAAGCAAAATACTTGCCGCCGGAGACTGACGAGCAGATACAGCCATGATCGAATCCTAGACAGGAAAGTGCTCTGTCTCCGGGCTGCGAGGATATCCTGCCCTCCCATTCCTATGCCGCCTGATATTTGCGACCGCGGGAACGTTCCCCGAGATGACAGTCATCCGATTCACAAGGCCGCCTGAGCGGAATAGCCTATGATTGAGAGCTGTGGCTTTGCCTTGCAGGAATGCCGCGCTCGCGGTACATGGGCTCGGGGCAGCCCTGGGCATAAGGGCAGGGAGACACGGAGTGAATTCAATTTAGCTTCGATGTGCGAATAAAATTGTACTGACCGGGTAGCTGGCGGTGACGCTGACTCGGGACGCGTCGCGCGTCGTCTCGCGTCCTGATACGTACCGCGGAAGGCCGGCGGACGACCCGGGTCTCTCGCAGTCAGTGAGCGCAAAGGTCTTCCGTACCCGACGAGGTTTGCAGCACCACTCGACACGAGAAGGATGGAAAATAGCATCTTCGCTATCGACGCACTCATCCAGCTTCTGTGCGGTGGTTCTTCGGAGAACTACACGTATTTTGCTGCAAATACTCAACATACTCACCATATGCCTGTTGGGTAATCAACTTGGAAGCCGTGATAGCGCACGTGAACTGGTGGATAAAATGTCCTGGTTTACTCGTGCTGGCGCCTAATACAAACTGGTAGATGGGCTGGCTCAGATCATGTGCTAGCAGATGTGTGGTAAGTTAGTTGACGGAGTGGGCTGGTACATCTGTCGCAGCATAACCAATCTCGCGTCAAGACCATGCCAGAGGAGTTATTAGCCGTCAAGCCGAGACGCAACCAAGGTAGAGTCATTTTTGGACGTTTTTTGTTTGTTTATTTGTGTCTTTCTTTTCTTGTCTGTAGTGACTGCAGTCCAGAATTTCTAGTACACTTTGATGCCTTGCCACCAGTTCCTCCAACACAGAAACTCCATCGATTCAAGACAAAGCTCTCCACCGTTCGACCAAATATGGATTCAGAAATTTGAGGTCATCGACACTGTTTCCTCCGAACCAGACTAAGTCTAGAAACGCAAGTTTCATCATCTTGTATCGAATTTCCATCAAACTACGCGCCTTTTCAAGCAACACCGTCAAGGGGTCCGACGTTGGAATAGCATTCTTGCTGTTGTTGTCGTTGGTTTCCTCCTCATATATTCGACCCAGACGCCGCGTTTCAGTATTCAGCGCTTTTTGTCTTGGTGCCAGGGCTTGTAGCTCTGATTTGATCGCCATCTTGATTTCTTCGTTACTTCTTGCTCCCCCGGCTTTTTGCACTGCTGCAACCGCCGCCTTGATTTCGTTGTCTTGTTTCGCTTTCAAGACTTGTCGCGCTGCTTCGATCGCCTTTTCGCCGATGACAGAAAGCGCAGCTCTCCGCACAGATCGTGTGTGATTGTCCATGTTCGCACTGCAAGGCACCCGCGATGAGTAGACGTCGTGATGTGCTAAACGACACATTAGACTGATAGAGAGAGAATAGATTCGCGATACTGACTGTTGGAGCAATAGTGATATGATGGCGTTCATAAGATAGAAACAAGTAGTCTGTACTGATAGTTGTACGTAGAAGGGAAAATGAACAGGAACGAGGATCCGGGCGTAAGGGGGTTTTGTCACTGTGCTTCTGATCGCCTGATTCGCATCTTGCCTTGTCGGGATGCTGATGAACCAGGGTATGCTACCTCCACCCAATGACGGAGGATCTAGCTAAGCCAGACTTATCCAAGATCCTTGTCCCAACAACCCGTTCTTTTGGTCTGGTATCACAGAGTTAATCCCTCTTCACGCACCAGTTGTCCAGTACCACAAATAAATTGTGTCTGTTCGACACCCAGCCACCGAAGTCAGGTCCGTCATGCCTGAAGGAAATAATAAAAATTTCACTCCATGTTAAATACAAGGATGGGTAGTTCCAGAGGTATAGGCCACTGGGCTCTGGCGCGTACTGAGTCGCGGTTTGATAGTCAGTGTGCGCCTTCACAGCAAAGCTGCTTTGTCCTAAGTAGAATTGAAGTAGAGGATCTTCGAGACATAAAACACGATAGTTGCCGCCTATCTCGTCGCCATATCTGCTTGGTACTTGATGTATAATGAAAACCTTGTGCCATGGTTGACCTGGCCGTTATTAGAGGTGAACCAAGTGGCTTACTGCAGGCATATCGTACGAGTGTCACCATATTTCAACCTCCATTGTACGGTAGGGGGGTTGAAAGGCGAGAAAGCTAGGACCCAAGCTCGCTCCCGCATGTGTTCGTCCCTGGTCGATGTTCAGCCTCGAATTGACAGGTCGCTTAATTTAGCTTATCCTACCTAAATGAGAGATAAGCGCAATGTGGACCTCCTGTGCCGGGACGTCGATTTTAGTATCCGACTGTGCAACCATCCTTGGGGAGACATATGAGCCCTGGCACTGGCGGGGTCTCTTCCGATTGGCTCTCATGTAGGCTGCAACAGCGAGAGGATGATCGCTCCAGTTTATTCCCCTAAGCGGAATCTTTAACATACGTACCCTTGCACGGCATTTCCCGAATTCGTTCCTTCATAATTCACGTACCACGCGCGGAAGAAGTGATATGTCGGATTAGATGCTCAACCACAACTTTCGGAGCGGCTGTGGCTTGGCGGTGTACGAGCCTCGTGAAGATGTTTTCGCCCAATCAGTTATACACTCATTATGCCCGCCTGATCAGCCAGGGCTTGTACTCAGCGCATTATGCTTGAACAAGGCCTTGGAGCTGGGAGGCCCTGGCAAGGACTCTTCATTAGCGCCCCTTAGCACCCTGAACGGTCCTTCTTTCGAGGTCAAGTCAAGGTGCTTTGTATGTAGTGAGAAAGTATCACCATACATTATTGTTTCTGCTCATCAGTACACAAGCTCTCTGAGGCGCTACTAGAGCATTGGATGCTATGATTCTGGCTTCCACATCATGCCTTGCTTATTAGATACGAGTCTGATACTTGGGAATGCAGGAAGTTGGAAGTCGCGGCGCTTGCCGAGGCCCTCCACGGCTCTTTTGATAACACGACAGCAAGGACTTGTATCCAAGGAGCATCTGTATCTGACCTGTCATCTGCTGATGACAAGGGTACTGGGATCCCATTGTGTCCTTTCTCACGTATAAAGGGTGAAGTGCTTGATGGGTGGTAGGGATGTGTCATGGGTTATGCCCACTAGTCGCGCTGAAGCGGGAATGCGGATCGGGGGCGGGAAGCGCTAGGAAAAGGTGTATGATAGACACAGAAGCTACTGCGGCGCTACGGCGTGGTGTCTATCATCAGATGCTTTTGTATGTATGAATTGACCATCTATAAGCAGACACAGCCCCGGGAGAGATACGAATATTCACATCTTTTCACTACGTGTCATGAAAGTGTTTAATAGGGCAAGAGAAAAGGCGTCACGTTTGGTTCTATTGAGGCAGATACTTCCGATATTACTCCTAACGTTTCTATTACTAATGTACTTAAAGCACCAGAGACCACCCAAGACCCGATAACCCCTCCAATATGGCTGCTGTATCCAATAGAAAACATCGTGAAAAGCTGACGATCCCTGTAAACGATCCGATCAGCTACTCCCTTCTATTAAGCACTGAGTGATGCTATATCACTTCATCCAGTTGTGCGAAGGATCGTGACTTCATCCTCCCCAAATGGGTATTCCATTCTGCTATACCTTTTATAGCTTTCAGAAAACATTCGATACTCTCTCATCACCGGACGTGCACTGTAAGCAAGTTTTTGTATGTCCGGTGATGAAATGGTTGACCATGTTCAATTGTTTCGAGGATTTAACCTACGGCGGGCACATCCGGACCATCTTATCTCACCCGCGTCGCGATATCCGTCAGCATCTCTGTGTCTTTTCAGTGCAACCTCAAACTCATCACTCCACGGAATCCAGTCGCTTTCGCCCGATATAGCTAACTCAAGCTTCTTGATCGGTCTCCAAGTATTGACGACTTCGATCCTGTCCGGGACGTGTTGTCTTCTCCAGAAGTTCGCGTAATAAGGTAAGACTCTCAGGTAATATTGCCTCACAATTTCATGCGAGGCAGGAACGCTATGAATGTTCCCGAGGCTATCCAGCTGCCGGTGGATGCTCTGTGCGCGCACATACTCCCAGCCGACGTCTCCAGCCTCTTCTGTAGCCTGACATAGGATAGACCGAGTTATATCATCACCCAATAACGGTGTTAATCCCTCACGCAGTGAGCTGAAGGGCTGCTCTTTCAGTATCGGCATTGAAACATACAACATGATGTCCATCGTTGCCAGTTTCTGGTGTCTTTCCAGAAAACTGAGGAATTCGTGTCTTGGCGGCGTTTCCTCCTGGAAGCCTTTGTTCTCTCTCATCTCGTCGGTCGCCGCGATGTAGTGATGACGAAACTTTAGTGACTCCAAGTCACACCAGGTTCCTTCGAGTGGGAAAAGGTAGTCGGGTGCTTCTAACGACATATGGGCCAACTTAGTGAACTTGCTCAATACCAGAGATGGGATGTCAGGCTCTGTCAAGACTCCGGACGAGATTTCGAGCTTCTGAAGAGCTGGCAGGGTTCGACGTGGATTGATCGTATCGAGCGGCAAGTCTTTGAGGCTCAATCTGGATTTCCACCCTGTTCTGTCATTTTCCCCTATCCCTTCTGAGCATTGCAAGCTGAAACTGCAGCATCTCCACAGCTTGTCAAAGTCCTTCAGTATTGAACAGGGGTCAGACGACTGATGTGACTCGAAGTTGATCGTCAAAGATGTGACATGGTCGAAGATTGCTTTGGGGAAGCTATGGAAAGCGGAGACGTCGGTGTTGTAAATTTCTAGCGTAGAAGAAATCCATTTCTTCACTGCGGAGTAAAACAAGCCGTTCAGAGAATAGCATGATAACTGATCTTTTGTATCCAGATACTGGACGATTAAGTCGACGATTTCCTTTGATAGTTAGCGTATAATCTTCATTGGCATACTTGAGGAACAATTCATACACGGGACAGTTCGTCCATGGTTTGTGAGGCATCCAGATAAAGAGTCTGCCCAGTTAGGAGGATGTTGGACCTCTCGTGGGGTAGATGTGTCTTCACATTATCTTAAATAGTCAGTCTGTCGCCAAGTCCTTGTGACAGAATACGAGACATCTCTCACCGCTCTCAGCCTTGACATGTAGAGGGCCTCTGATGTATTGGGCTACACGCTAATACCATGCGCTGGCACAGGGATTCGAAGGTTTTCCAGGTGGTGGGTATCTGTGACATCCTAGTGGTACAGCTGTCCCTTATTGGAGACAACACGTCCTGGGGTCGGTATAGCCTAAGCGTGGAACAAAGATGAGAGGGAGAGAAAAAAGAAAAAATAGCCAAGCTCTTGCGTCTATATCCCTTACCAGTATGCTTTCGCAGTCTTTATTTCACAATAACAACTTCACAGTTATCAAGCCCTACAAGTATACGAACCTCCATCGTCTGGTAGGACCAAGTGTGACTTTCAACGTTGGCCATTGGCTTCTTAAGACTTCTCTTAAATCTCACAACATATACGTGCAATGAGCTCCCACTGGATGGACTCTGTCCCCTGTCCGTTTACGTGAATCTGTTCAACGCACCCTCTTCCATCAAGAACGAGGTTGCGGAAGACATGGCTACGTCGGAGGCATGTAATCTGCATTCGAGACTAGAAGGAACGTCGGTCAATAGTTATACTAAAGCGGAAGTGACTCAACTACTTCATTACAACATTGTTTTCTTAGGTTCCGTGGCAAAAGAGGCCATAGAAGAAGTGGTACACTGACAACCCCTTCATGGAACCCTGTCGAGGTCTTATCACTCCGTGCTGACTCTCCCGGGCTTCCTCATCCCGCCGCACGCTGGCTGCGACCATGATGGTCAAGGATTGCGAGAACACTTCAGACAACACACCGCCTCCGAAACTAGCAGTGACCACTGAGTTCTTCCGACGCCTCCCTAGACAACATAATGGCAAGTAGTTGAATACAGCTTATGCTGAGCAGGATGCAAGTGGGCTGCGGAATTCTATTCGAAAGCTTACGGTAACCGCTGGCGGCGGGGCGCTTATCATAATCTACCCTGTATAGCGCTCCGGAAAACAAAAAGGAACATCAACCTACACGGCACCTTTTCCAATTGGTTCATGCATACCCTCAATACCTCGAGGGTACTTCCCCGGTCCCTTGCATCACACTCGACCATACCCTGTTCATGGTTTCTTTTTTTGTAATCCACGAAATTCGCGCTGCGATACCCAAATGTTAGGTTGGGCACCTAATCTTGGGCGCTGTGGCTTGGCTATGCAGGCACAACGCGGAGACATTGTTGTCTGATGAGTGGCGTTGCACTTGTTCCTTCTCCGGCAGCCGCGGCAAGAAGCAGTTGGTTGTCCGTGACCTGTTCCCATAATGATGTTACTACCGACTCGAGCCTTGAGGATGAAAGGCCTTGGTAAGAACGTCGACAAGTTCACTTGCGACAGATTCTCGTATCTCTGCTGGTGCGCCGCGAAATCATTTGTTGAGGAGTATTGGCTTTCAGAGGTCACGTCAATACATGAGATCTTGCATTTCGTGCTGCAGAATGCGGTTGAAAAAGGTTTCCTCTATCTATTACGGATTATATGACGGCACGTTGATGAGGCTCTCACATAACGATGGGAGTGGGGCCTCATTCGAGCCTTTGCTTCGGCATCATTCGAGACTTTCGTAGCTAATGCTCAGGTCCCTGGAGTAACATCCGCGCTTATGCATAGATGCTTTGTCACTCCAGTCACGCTTTATTGTCGGCGAGCCTTGCATCAAGCATTGGCTTCATGGTGCGGGATTAGTAGTCCAAGGAACGGTACAAAGTGAAGCAGGTTCAGACCCAGCCAGGTTTTAAACCCCCGGTCGCAGCTGTTGTGCGGCTGAAGGCAATTGTGAGAAAGTGACTGACGCCCAAATGGCGGTCAGTGCAATATTAGGTCTATGCTCTATCAATTAATACCGTGAACGTTTATGAGCTGGTAGTGCTTTTGACAAATACCGCGGATGGTGATTTGTGAGTGATCTTGAGTGTTTTCGGAATTGAGTTGCTCCACAATCAAACTACATGTCGTGGATCTGACACTGTATGCGCTGAGCGTCGTTGCTGATGTTCCACTAAATGGAATACTCCATCTCTTCGGGAAAATCCATGGCCAGCACGTACTATGCATAGTCTCAAGTCTGGGTCAACGAGGTGTTGACTAAGATACATTCTTTTGGTATTCGGCCTAACTGGTGACGTAGTACGTCTATGTACCTGGAGATGATTGCTCGGGTATTCAACCAAGCACACTTCATGTTACTTTCAACTCAGGATGCACCGACTGGATGGCGTTACAAATGTTGTTTTGTCTCCGTGGGTGGTCAGTGCCTTCCTGGAATTGGATTTGCCGACAGAAATGTGAGCCGGTCACGTCTGTGTTGGCTGCGCACTACATGTTGGATAAATATGATGGCATTCTGGAGCCATCAGCATGACCCCATGCTCCATGGACACTTTAGAACCCTTGTAAGACTACCACTAGCACACAATTTCATTATCACCTCTCTTCAAATCCACATGCATGATGCAGCAAAGGTACCAGCCGCACTGCAACACACGACTCTTGATCACATATGTGCGCTTATCACAATCAACTGAGGTACGCAAAGACAAACTATAGCAAGATGAGAGACCAGAAGAACAAGGTTTTGTAGCATACGACTCCGTCAGATGTGAATGACCTCTACGTTGGATGAAAACAAATGTTCCGTTACCGGTTGCGCCGAAGCATGTGTGACTTGCCCCTACGTCATGGCGGTATCGTTTTCTGCAATATGTTAGCTATGAAAATGAATGATTAAATTGGAAGGGTTCTTGAGGAAATGCGAGCCGTGCGAAACCAGCAGTGAGAATGGAGGCCCTTCTTGTCTCTGACGAATATTAACGATCGGTTGATGAATTTAGTTTATGCCGAACTGGATACAAACAAAGGGTAGGTCTACGCGAGATCATACTGCAGCAATTATGGGCAGGGTGCTAATCTCAGCCTCCGAAGTACTGCATGATGTCCGTCAGATCGAGGAGACCAAGTCTAGAGCCGCGTGGTGTCTCTACGAATTGCCTGCTATACAATTTTAACGACTTAAAGATGCCTTTTCGTGTTACATCCAAGGCCTGCGGCTTTCGATATCCCTGCGGTGGCGACTGAAAGCTTGGTTTGAATGGGTGAACATGGATTTTGAATGCTGTTGCATGGAGAAACCGAACGCAGATGTCAGACACGAGGATCAGGCAAATGATGACAGTTCAACTATCCTGGTCGCTTGATGACGAGGGACTACATCAAGGTATGCCCCTTTTCTTGATGCTTTATGCTGTAACTTAGGTACTCTGCGTGATGCTATTCTCGGACCGACAGGAGTGGTTAAATAACCTGACTGTCCACCCTGTCTTAGGAATGGCTGAGTGACTACCGACCATATTTCTCCACCCATCATTTCGACTGCTTTGATTTTTTCGGCGACAATTTCAATTATCCTTACCATGCCCGAGGATAAGCCCACAGTCTCGAGGAAATACTACGCCTGTGTAAAGTCCATACTTAATTATTGCCTCACCACTGTATATTCTAACTGGAGCAAGGTTGGAGGGCATATCTTTAAAAAAGGATGCTGCGAAGATAGTAAGAGCACCAAACAGGTAGTTCGACAGACTGAGTTCATTCTCTTGTGCAGGGGGGGAGACCCGATGCGCCCCTTCTTTGAACCATTGAATTGCCAGGAAATGGATGAGAATGGCGAAATGAGAGGTGTAAGCCAGATCAATGGAGTTTGGAATTGGGCCGATGAGGGGTGGCAGAAGCATTTGGCAACGAGACAAATAACCCGGCAGTGAATCATCGATGTACACCGGACCGGATGAATAGCTTCTGGCAAGCCCATGGTGGAAGGTCTGAGGTGCAGCGCATTGTGAAGGCAACTTATGATAGGCTATGAATGACATTCCCTAGATGCATTGGTGTTGTCTACTGTTTTAAGAGAAGGCATACTGTGTCATGTTCGCTCAGTACCCAGGCTTGTGAGTGTTGTGCAATCGAAACAACCAGATGAAAGCCACTACGTAAACCGACAGAAGGGTAAAAGATAACCCGTCGAGCTTGAGTTATTAAACCTATATCACTGGGCTGCTGGCAAGTTTGTATCGAACGCAGATTTATACCCAATCACCATACACAGCCATTGACTCAGCTAAGCAGCATAGTGATAAGGGTCATCATTTCACGACCACATTGTTACAGCTCCCAATCGCGCAGCAGGGGGTTTGAAAGCTGAGGAAACTGAAAGCCGCAGTTGTGCGCCCGATGCTTGTCGCCGGCTGGTGTTCCGCTCTAAGCTGACAGGTCTTTCATTTAGCTTATTTAAATGAGAGATAGATACGGTGTGGGCCCCTATCCCAGTACTCTGCACCAGTCACAGTTGACGAGACCACACAATGCGTCATCGCTCATTACCATGCTAAAGCCGGACCTGCTATCAATCATCCCTGTCCGGCCCCATGTGCTCTTGTCGCGAGAGTCTGCTTAAGGGACGACGCGCCATGATTTCCCCACTTCCCCAACCCAAACCAACTCCGACTCCACCGATGACTCCAACCCCCGTCTTCAACCCCACCTCGAATCTCCTTCAACTCTGGTCAGCACAAAGACCCCTCCTTCCTTTTCGAGGTTTTACTCCACATATCAACTAGAGCGGTTTATGTTCGACAACAATCCGTGACCCGCCACTGCGAAGTTCTCAGGCGTGACGAGACTGACATTTACTACGGGTGAACTCTCCAGGATCACACATTCACGCTACATGGTGATTGTCAAGTACGATTTAATTCCAAAGCACGCCCGACATATGGTATGAACACCTTCTTGACCCTGGTTAATTATTTCCTAGCTTGATACAGGGACTCTATCAGCAACTGACGCACCATGCGTTAGATACTATGCGATCGGAAGGTGTCTGGACAGCAACAGATGCCTCACTATGGTATCAGTTTGTGGCTCTGCATACCATCCCACCATGGTGGAGGAATGTGTAGATATGTGCGCACAGTAGTTACCCTTACCAACACTCTATACATCCTGCAACCTGTGGACAATTCATGAACCAAGAATGAGATTCTAAGAGGGAGATGGGAAGGGGATGTCGTTGGAACAGCAAAGATCATTTGAGCAGAACACACTATTATCTTGCTGCGATCGCAGCTCCTCTTTTCCAAAACCAATAGATTGTTGCCAATAGATCGTAAACGAGCACAGCACCAAGTAATATTACCTTAGTAAGCCTTCGACGAATAATCATGCCGAGCTCATGCTGCCTTTGGTCAAATGTCTTTGTGAGCCCATGATCCTTTCCTAACCCGTTCTCTGCTCTTCTCAACCCATTGCAGTAGAGAATATAGGCATCCACAACATCTCCCTGGAGTTTAGCAAGTTGTGCGAGGCTCATGAGGGTGTGCAATGTGTCGTGGTGGTCGTGACCAAGTCGTGCTTCCCTCCTCTGTAGAACAACATTGCATAGCCGGGCAGCCTGATCATAGTTGTTGCCTTGCTGTATCATAATGGATACCAAGCATTGAGCGGCGCCTTCTGCCACTTTGAGCCTGGTTCCGAGTTTGATTTCTTGACGGGGGTCACAAAGCCATCTCAACAGCTTGATGTGGAAGAGAAAAGCGTCGTCGTAGGATTTCCTTTCAAATAGCCCGAAACCAATCCATTTCAGACTGTCAAGAAACCATTCGTGATGTTGCCAAGCCATGTACTTGGACGATAGATACAAGAATGCATAGATACCTTCGGTTATCTTGTCCTCGGTATATAGGCATGCAGCGGCGTGACGCTCTTGGAAGCATAGTGTCATAATATCCTCCTCGAACCTCTTATCGTAGCTGACGATACATCTCAGCAATCTCTCGGCAAAGTCGTATTCTCCGAGTGATCGGAGGTTCGTGGCAGCTACCGCCAAGACATACAAAGTGACTTTGTTGATGTATCCGATGTGGCAAAGTAGCAGCGAAAGCCTGATATCCATCCAGGTAGCACGGTACTTGTCGCCGGTGTACCAGTAGTCACGCGATTCAGACTGCACAAGAACAACCCTTTGGAATAATTCCTCGTCTTTTTGAATCGCCTTTCTGATAACCAGCAGGCAGAATCGTAGCCGAGGCACAGACATCTTCGAGCTAAAGAGACTTTGCATTTTAGAAATCGCCCGGTCATGGGCATGGCCGTCCGGAAGAACGATGGGGTGGCTCGACGATAATTCAAGCATAATAAAGTCTTTGTCACAAGTTGAAACCAGGTTGTCTGCTTATTCACATGAGAAGGCCGGATGTGTGTGACGGGAGGTCTTTTGGAATCCAAGGCTGGTGACCCACGTGATTAACCCTACGCCATTCCAGGGTATCTATTAACGTACCACTGACAATCGACCACAGCGTTTGGGAAGGGTCATACAAGACCTTGTAGGTGAGCCTGACGAGCGCCTTTGCACCCTTTAGTTGCACATCTAAAAGCGCGACAGCTCCCAAAACAAACTCCGCCTATCATGGGTATTCACAGGGACACCGAAGTGTGTAGAACTGGTCTTTGAGTCATCAAAGTCTGGAAGGGAATTTCGCGTCGTTGTCAAGGTCAGTCAAAAACCATCGACGTGGAAGATTTGTGTTGTTGCTCATATCTGCATTTAGAGAAGCACTGTTTAGTGAAGATCTTTCTAATGCATGACTCTTTAATTGCACGGAACTTCTGCTTCAACACTTTACACTCTTCGACTGAATGACCATTGACCTCTTTGGCCAGTGCCACGGAATCTTGGTCAGTTTGAAGGCTGAACAGGGGTCAGATGATGACCCGAGCGGTCGAATCCGCTGCGTCGTAAAGGACGATAGAGTTCGCAAGAACAACCGCAAGTGATTCAAACCTGGGAAGTATGGCTACGAAAGAGTAGTAGCCGGCAGTGCTCGCTCATTGATATATCATGAAGCGTAGCTCATTTATAATGCTGCCGGCGGCTGGATGTTTCCGAATGCCACCGAGAAGGTCGACGTTGTCACCAATCCCACCAACTACACCAAGGGATTGGATGCGAATCTGACCGTAACCACATGATCGCTCTGTCAACAGCGGATTCTGAGTTGGTGCATGGTCACTAACCGCCAACTCCGCGTCTTTGGTAGTCAAGTCACTGGCTGCATTGCCTCCAACACTGCTTTGCGCCAATCCATCATGGAATTAATGTTGGAATAAGCCCCATGTTTGCAATCAAGTTTCGTGGATGTAGCCAGCTAGATCCATACCACCCAATCTCTGGACAATCTTTCTGTCGACTGCGTAACCCCAGAAAAAAGTCGCTTTAGTCCAACTGGAGGGCAAACTGAGTCGAGAACATCTTCATGGTGTCGAAAATAATTGATTCGGCTTAAACACATAGAGGTATGAAATCTCCCGAGTGGTCCTAGGGTATGCCAAGGTCATCGGATTACACCAGTAATCAGCCGGTCACTTTGTCTATCAAAAGAGCAAAGGCCAGAACAAGGAATAGCTACCTCACAAGGATGACGTCAGTAAATTGATGAAAGCCACCTATATTACTAACTCCAATTCTGTCGTTGTCCATCTGTCATGACGTGGACACTTGCTCATAGTCATTTAATACTGTGGCACGTGTTGACGTTGCGTTTTTGTGCGTTTGTGACGGAATGAACAGTATGAAAAGTGATGCAAAATATTACAGAGTGCACTAATTAAATAAATATAGTTACAAATACTCAAAAGCGCCGATAAGATCGGTGTCCTTTTGTAAGCCGATCCGGACTTTGCAATCCTGTCCTCAGTTTCCGTCAACAGAGCTGTACTGCATCTGGCTGCTCCACTTCCCGAACCAAGATATTCTCTCAAGGTACGGGGAGCCTCCCGACTTTGTGCCCTGTACAACATACTGCACCTCCTGGGTAAGTCTTTGTGTGTGTTACGTCCGCTGATTCATGTAGAATGACAAACGGTCATGTCAGGAGGTGGGGGGTATACAATCGTTCCAGAAGTAGGTAAGTTGGCCATGGACGGAACCATAAGCAAGGCTCCTTCCGGACTGTAGCTTGCATCATTGGTTTGATTGAAGTCACCCCCCGGAGTAGGGAAAATGCCCTCCGGGCTCATCACGCGAGTCGGAATGTTGTTGATCTCCATGGACGGCCCAGTATTCTTCCCAGCACTCCCGGGAAACTTACCGCCGCTGGTAGTGGTACCGATACCAACAATGCCAGTAGGAGATTTGCCGTTGAGTATGGAGGAAGTAGGCCCAGTGGGAAAGGTAGAACCGTGAGGAGAAGAAGTAGCGAGTTGAGGCACAATGCCACCACCAAGTCCGAGAGCACTGGCAGGACTGGTCACCTGGGCAATGACGGCAGTCGAGGTCATCGAACCCCAGGGAGAAGAGTCTCCAGCCGGCGCCATGCTCAGAAAGCGAGGGGCTGCTTCTTCTGGAATGCATCTCCGCTCAGTGGCTTGGTCGAGGTCACTCTTCGTCTTGCCAAGAGCCCGATGACCTGGTAAATGATTAGTTCCAGTGGGGCCACCGCGGCGGGCAGAGCACTTTCGGAAGTGATTCTTCAGAATATCTGCCCGAGAGAAATCATCGCGGCAAAGAACACATATGTATGGGCGGTCACCGGTGTCTGGAGAGAATCATTAGCAATTACTGTCAGATTGACAAGTTGTTCTACTTACGTCGCAGTAGATGGCGCTTGAGATGCTTGGCTGCGACGTAAGCTTTGGTGCAGTGAGGGCAAGGGAATTTGCCATCAGCGTCCCTCACGGGAAGTATAGTGTACTTGGTACCGGTACCAGCAGTGGGGGCAGCAGGCCGGCCAGGGGCACTGGGAAGGACCCCGCGTCGTCCCTGGGGACCAAGAACGTGAGTAGGAGGCTCGCCCTCGGGTATAGCGGAGGTAGGCTTCTTAAGAGAAGCAGGGTCGTAGGGAGAAGAAGAAGGCTGATGCACGACGCTACAAGGAGGTCCGCGAATATTGGCAGGAGCGGTCACCTGGGCAGTCATGGCAGTCGAGGTCCTCAAACCCCGGGAAGAAGGGTCTCCATCTGGCGCCATGCTCAGAAAGTGAAGCGCTGCTTCTTCCGCACTACATATTCCGTCGTCGGCTTGGTCAAGGTTGCTCTTCATCTGGCGAAGAGCCCAAAAATCACGTAAGTGGTGAGCATTAGTAGGGTTACCATGGCGGGTAGAGCACGTTTGGAAGTGACGCTTCTGGGTATCACTTCGATAGAAGGCCTTTTGGCAGGAAGGACACTTGTACCGGTTATTACCGGTGTCTAGAGAAAATCTTTAGTAATCACTCTCAAGGTTAACAAGTTGTTTTGCTCACGTTGATCAATATGGCGGTTCCAATTCCTAGGGGTCAGGAAGGTTTTGGCGCAGTGGGTGCAGGGAAGTCTGCCGTCAGCGTCCTTCACGGGGATTGTAGCGTTAGTGGTCTTTCGAGTCTTCCGGGCTTTCCGGGCTTTCCGGGCTTTCCGGGCTTTCACGGCAGTCGAGTTCTTCAAACCCTGGATAGAAGGGTCTTCGGAAAGAGCAGTGCTCAGAATACTGAGCACTGCTTCTTCCGGACTGTCACTAGGGTCAATGGATTCATCGACGTCGCCCACCGGGATATGGCAAATCGTCCTACTCTGTAAATTGTTCCTGCTAATTGTGGCTGAAGAGTGCAATAAGGGAATATCCCCAATGGCTGTAGCACTGCCGGATTCGCATTTTGATTCGTGAAGTTTGCAGTTATCATTTCGATTGAAGCCTTTGTTGCAGATGCGACACTTGAATGGGCGCTTATCGCTGTCTAAGAGAATTGTCAACAACCATTGCCCGAATCAACAAATTATTCTACTCACGACACTGGAGATGGCGAACAACATTCCATGGACGGCCGAAGCCTTTGTGACAGACAGGACAAATAAATTTGCCTTCAGCGTTCATGGCGGGAGTGGAAACGTTCCCGGTCTTCACAAACGACCCAGCATCCTTCCCAGCACTCCTGGGCAACCTACCGCCGTCGGCGATGGTACCGGTATTAACAACGTTAGTAGGAGGTTCGCCATCAGCCATAACGGAAGTAAGCTGCATAAGAGAGGCAGAGGCCGAGGGAGCAGAACCACCATGCCGAGACATAATGCCACTAGGAGGCATGGGATGCAACACGGGAAGCCCGTGACCAACGGCCGGAGCCGGCGCGATGAGTCGAAAGCGAGATGCGGCAGTGGTCGTCTGGGGCATTATGGTAGCCGAGGTGTTATAGCATCCGGGAGGGGAGTGTTGTTTTGGCATCATTGAGGAAAGACCGAATTGGCCCTGAACTTGTGGCGTTCGCTGCTGCTGGCTGGGCGTGCTAGAAACCAACTCAGGAGTAAGGGGAGTAAGGGGAGTAATTGGGGTTCGCGTCCCGTAAGGGTGCCTTCCGTCTATGCTTTGCGTCGTGGCCGATGTTGGAGGAGGCTGTAGCAGTAGAAGAGTCCGAAAGTCGCATCGAGCCAGTTCTTAGTGAGATCGGCAAAGGATGAGCTTCGTCATAAGAGCTTGTATTGAACGATCAGCACGATAGTAAGGACCATATCGAGGTGACCGGCGATGGGCGGCAGATTCCAGTTAGAGGCTTGAGGAAGTAGGAAGTAACAAGGTAGGTCGATTAGGAGATGGACACTTGAGAAAGGCATTTAAGGTAGAACGCGATGACGTGTAAAGAACCGCAGAAGACCATCTCGAATGACGAAGAATGAGACTCGCAATAGACTCCTCTCAAGGTGCAAATGCGTGGTAGAGATTATATAGAATGAGAAACGCTTACGAACCCTGACCAGGTCGACATGGAAGGCACGGTCTTCTCATAAGAAGTACGCGTGGAAAACGCGACTGCATCGAAATAAGCTAGCCTTTTGTGCCACATTGCAAGGATGTGAGATCACTTAAGTCTATGGAATATACTTCAGTGGCCATAAACCTAATGGGGAAGGTTGCTATGGAAAAAGAACAAATAACCGCCCCCTGTATGATTTCAATGAGCCGTTTTATTTCTTTCTGCCATTCGTGCGCAACATCGGGCGCGACTTGGATCGGGTCGAGGTACATAGCCAAACTTCATACTCAGCTAGGTATCCATGCACCATATCACATGCGCTTTTCGCATCATCTCGATCAAGTTCTGCCCCATGAGTTCTGGTCTTGCAATCCAGACGGTCGAGCTGTTAAGCCAGTCTAACGAGAGCAATAAAACGCGAAACCGAACAGAGTCGCCGCCGACTCTGTAAGCTTCCTGAGGTTAGTGTTCCCTAGCCAGTTCCTAGTAGTCCCAGCTCCTCTGTTGCTTCTTTGTTAAATCGGTTGCGAATATTGACGAACTCACGGCAGAAAAAGGCAGATGTGTCATACTCAATGATCGGTCGTGGAATTCTGTACAATACGAGGCTTTGATGGATACCACCGGTGTTGGGAGAGCCAAGATGTACAGGAAGTTCGTGTCAGCTAGTAAGAAGCACTTGAGCAGGTGAAGAACCCGCTGATTGTAGGGTAGAGAAAGGCTCGAGCAGAAGCTTGGTGCCAGCATCCTTCTTACACTCATCCAACTTGTTGACAATAACAACAACCGTCAGTCGGGACGGTGCCCTCGAACGGCCTTATGAAATTGTTACCAGACGGCCTTGTCAACGATCGCTGGATTCAGCTAGAAGACACCCTCGATGAACGGCGCAATTTCCAGCGTGGACGAAGCCAGTTGACGGGCTACCGTAGGTACAAAATTAACCAAACTCCTTCTGTTAGTCAATTATCTCTTGAAGAAGAAAGTGGCACTAGGATCACCCTGCTCGCATCGTGATTGCGCAACAGTACATGAGATGGTCGACTACCCGCTCCCTGTCATACTACTGAGCAACAATATTGTCTTGGACATAGGGTCATTCATCCATTGGTCGAATTCTCTGAGCAGCTTTACACGGGCGTTGGGCAAGCATGTTGGATTGTGTTCCTCAGGATGGGAGTTGAAAGAAGCTCCTTCCACGATAGGCAGCGTGTCAAGGGCGATCTTACCAGCTTAAGAGAACCTGGTGTGGATCTGAATACCTGGACTCGTTAGCGCAGCGGCATTCAGAAGAGATAGCCTTGAAACCACGTCACTGTAACCTGATAGCCGTGGATCCGTGTTATAGGTATCGAGGGACGTCATTGGGCGGGGTATGTTAGTGGTGGGGCCGGTGTAGCTCAGCTGAATTGCGCTGACTCGCTTGGCGCGTAGCGCGTCGTGCACTGAGGGCGCTGGAGTGGGGAACGCGATCATGAATCCATAAAGATTCCTTGGCGAAGAAGAAAATGGTGTGACGCAGGCAAGGAGATCTAAGCAACAGGTACCTGCGTCAACATGTCACGAGCGTCGGAGGCTTGTTGCTGTTTCACGCTAGAGTTCCCAGACCCGTGCAGGCGGGGTTTCCGGTCTAAAGAGCATCAATAAGATGTCAGTCCATTGTGACGTGGCTTGTTGCGCGCAGACATTGGTCGCCGATTTACTAGCACGGTGGTGCCTGTACAGTACATATGTCGTCTTGCACACTTGGCTTAGCGGGTAATCATTACAGTCAGGGCAGGCGACGAACTGCAAGGATAAACGTCCAGGAAAGAAACATCAAGGTTCATCAGGCAGCCAAATCCAAAATAATCTTATCTCAAACAACAAAAATCCAATCAAAGGGAGCGGATCTATTCAATTAAGCATTGATATATGCGTGCGTCTAAGTGGGTCTCTCGTGTTTTCACTCTCACATCAACATAAAGACAAAGACTGTTCCAGGTAATCAATCTTTTTTTTCGCGCGACAATTCACTCTTCTTGGAAACCACAGCTTTATCACACACTCGCGCAATTCGCTGGGCATGACCACTACACCGTCGCGTAACGACCGCGGTAACCCTACATCGCCCCACCCACGCAAAAGGCGACTGCAGCGCATCTACAGACCCGCCAAGAACTCCCTCTACGATATCTTCCAGCAGCACGCAGGCACAACGCTCTTCGTGCGACCCATCTGCTGGACCGTTCTACACGCTCAACTTCTCGGCGCGCGATGGGAGGAACAACCACCATGCGACACCCCTCAGCCCGCGGCGGCCCCAGGCACGCCACCATCGCGAGGTCATCTTAGCCCATCCAACACCATCATCACTCTCAGCAAAGCGCTCACGCAGATTCTTCAACCCGATTCGATGCCCCCTATCCTCTCCTCCAATGCTGCCAAGACAGCTTTGAAGACACTATGGCCCACGGCCTTCAGCAACCCTAATTCTCTACCAGAGCTTCATCTATACTTCGGCGGTCGCGTTTATCGAGATGCTGTGCGCGCCCAGATCATGTGGAATTTCCCCACCGACGAGACCAAGTCTCCAAATTCATCTTTTCAATCAGACTCAACGCAACCTGCAGAGTCCTTCAACATCTCAACACAATCGTCTCCAGAACAGAGCCCCGCTAATTTGCCTATGATCTGCTATATCGGCAAAACTCAACTGGCGTCGGTCCGAAACAACCTTTTCCGCGTTTCACCCGGTCCGGGAAGATCATGGAATGAGCCTGTGTTTCGCCTTCAACAACTCCGAGCCCGCATGCTCATCCCTTCAAATTCGGATCACGATGCCCATTTTGTGGGCGTCTTTTTGGGAATGGCGCAGAAGCACTTTTACCCTTCCCCACCTCTTACTGGCAGACGCGACTCGCGCATGTCCCCAGAGCAAGGCATCCCGCCATGCCCAAACTTTCATGATCTCAAGCTGAGGATTCTCACTCACGATTCAAATACATCGGAGTTTATTGTCTACACTGGTTACATAACCAAAGAATTTTTGGAAAAGTTCCACGACCCCTTCAAGGCCCCGCTAAACGATGACGATGCTGCTGTGTCCGGTCTTAAGATCGAATACACTAGAGTCCCTATCTGGCCGATCCTAGGTCTGCGGGAACGACTCGGTAAAGCTTTGGGTCAGGAGGTGGTGGGTGAATTTAACCCAGATGAAATAGAGACTTGGGAGAAAGATCCTGAGAAGCCCAGTGGCGAAAAGCGCAAGAGAGCAGTTTTTTCGGAAGGTGCCTACAGCAGCGCGGATGAGGAGTCGGACGAAGAGCCGGCAGTTTCAAAGAAGCGATGTCTAGACGAACGCACGCTGGTGGGTGTGGTGATGTGAGAAATAATGTCAAGAGATGCATGAAATGAATCTGCATTGTATACCCATATTTGGTGTTTCAGAGCAACAGAACACGCATACAATACTCTATACACTGGTCCGGTGAGCTAAGGAATGGCATGAAGACTCTATCTACCTCGGAGGCGAATACGATACCTGGCAATGGTGCGAGAGGTTACACTGGGCTTTGAGAGCCGCAGCATTCGACTTCACTTCTGATAATGAACTTTACTGAAAGGCACGAAAGACAAAGGTTGTTTCTTCTGTTCAGTCAATCTTGTAGAAAATCTGCTGGTGGGCAGGCGCGGGAAGGCTAGAGGTGGTCTTAATAAGTACTCAAATAACCACCAACCAAGCTGAAGCGCATCGCTCTTCCAGATCCTAATAGTAGTTCAGCATCGACTTTAGAGCCAGAGATGCCCACTACCACGGGATTTTGACCTCTCCCCAAACTTCGTGCTGTCATCGCTTGCTTCTAGATCTGTTCGATCGCCAACTGAAGACGATGCACCTAAAAGTTCGTCGCTGTAGGTGGGCGACCACTCTCAATGACCAATGATAACTTTCTCGGCAAAGCCGCCTTCAAATTGGACTACTTTTACAACATCAATGAGGAGGTAGGATAACTGAACGCAATGTTCTGTCCTTACGTTTACTCACCACGTTCGAATCTCGCAGCATCTCAAACGTGTCGAGTTGGCTTCCCGACAGGAACTGTTCATTAGCGTCTTTGGCGATCAAAGTCAGGAAGTTAACTATTGTTGCATCAAGACTCCCCACCGACGACATCCAGCTAACAGGTCTCGGCCAAGGTACTGTTTCGCCAAAGTTCAACATAAGGACAAAAAAGAAGGAGATAGACGGGCGGGTGTGCCCCTGTGCCAAGCTAAAGACAACGAGAGGACAACTGGGGAATATGACCCTGCTCAGAATGCAAGGATGTCCTCAAGACGATCTGGGGAGAGTGACATGGACTGTACAGCTGAGAGGCCTGAACTTAAGCAAAATGTCTTCTCATCTAATTCAGGCAACGGAGTAGATAAGGGCTCGAGTCGACTACAATGTCCCGTAGATCGATCTGTTTTGTTGCGTTGGGTTTCCCATGTTATCGAGAACAGCTAAACATCCTCCCCAGCGTCAAAGGATCAGTGTTCAAAAAGCGCCGTGACGTTTTCCCGTGTATAAATTGTGATACGGTAGCCTTTTTCCTTCTACGCATGTTTTTTTGTTTTTTGTTTTTTGTTATCTACCAAAGGTTCTCCAATAACGATAAGGATTGCGTTTGCTCCCGTTGGCTGATGGTCATTAGCCGACTTTGTGGTCATGGACCGTGGTCTTCCGAAGGTACCCATTAAAGCAGCTTGGCAACTTGTCGTGGTCGTGCTTCTTAGCTCCCGATAGGAGCATCCCATGTACTAAGTGCTGCATCTCCTAGCCAGGCACGAAGACCACTGCGGTAAGGGGCTTCACTAGGCTCCTTTTCCCCGGCGCTATTCAGCCCTAGACCCGCAGTGACACAGTTGCCGTGTAGTTATTGTGCGATGCGATCCGCTCCTTCACTAGCCAAATCGAGCAGGCGGGCTCGGTTAGATTATACGATTTTCAGGGTGGCTTTTGTATAGAAATAAGACAGCTGCATTTAGTATCAGACGTGTAGAAATCGTGATATTGAGCTAACATTATCCCTATGTGTGTGGCGATCCCTCAAGTAACCGCAATAGCAACGACAATCATAAACTAACCTGCTATGGAACATGGAACCTAGCAGGATAGACCAGTATGACACGGCGGCGTAACCATGTTGTTGCCACGTAGCAGCCGAATTGAAGTCTACCTGTGATGGCATATCGTTTTCCTCAGCAATTTTACGTACTATTTGACGGGCATTGGCAGGATGGCCCCTGCAATTCGCGATGCAGATGTCAGCTTGTGGGCATGAGGTCGGTACGAGGGGATAAATCGGTCCGACAATCAGTTATGATTGCTCTTCAAAATGCAGCCGATAAAATCCCCGGTCCTTTCCATGGTGTTGGGGCCTGCTGGCGCGACCACGTCGTCCAAATTTGCGTTAATCAGTATCTTCCCCGGCCGACCGACTTGAGAGGTGTGGCGGTTTAGTGGTGAGGCCAAACATGCGTCCTCATGACGGTGACAAGTCATCACCCTCATACATGACAATTTGGTCATAGCAAACTAGCGGTCAGCTCGTAAGGCTTATATCAAATAGAGTCGGGTTGTATGGAATTTAATAAATACCTCACTACATGCCGCTGATTCAATGCCCAACAGAGAGACTTGGACAAAGCTACCGTGCGTCGTCAAGTAACCACGGATTCCGATTCAGCACCATGATGGAAATCTCTGGCCTTTCCAGTGTCCCAGTGTTCCAATACGGACTTCGATTTCTGCCTCTGAAACCTGGCTTAGGCGGCACAGTTATAAATGCAACGTCAGACGCTGGTCGCTGCATCACTTACGGGGCAATACTCTCAACAGACAAGAATGGACCTTCCAACATGAGTGTCAATTTCGGCCTTCAGCTAACGTCCGTGCACACGAATGAGGCAGGGTTTGTGTGGACAGATGGAGAACGCGTGGCGATGCGCATCAATGTGCCCCATGGTACAAAAAGTGTATTCTCCTCAATGACAGGATGCTTTGACCTCCAGCTATGGTCACAAGATGAGAAACCTATTGCTATATTTCGAGTAACCAACTTAAACTCTGTTGTCCCACTCTCAAAGACGAAAAGCATCTGCGACAGCCCGGAAGGGAACAATTATAGTTTGGATTTGGAATCGGAGACATCCAGCCATAAGAATGCGCATGAGAAACGTCTAATGCTGGACCACGTTGAAAACACGGTGAGTAATATCCTTCATTCCTCCGATGCCTCAACTCCTAATCCGTGTATAGTTCATGATAACCAGTCGTTCCCATCGAGCTGATACGAAAATTGGAGTTATAACTGTGGAGGATGGACCGTTCATTTGGATTCATGACGGGCGTCTCATCGTGAACAAGAATGAATTCACAGAGGATTTGGGAAAGACTTTCGGAATTGACTGGGTGCAAGAGTAGTTGATGTTCGTGGAGGAGTATATGCCACATGCCTATCCACCGCCTTGGACGGCATACCACAGAAGCCCCTCGGCAGTTTTGAACTACGATGGATGCAAGGCAATGATCAGTGATGAGAGTCATGACTTGGGCCGTTGAAACGGGTTAAGACCTGCCACGAGTGGTCATTGGAATGATGACTGCGTAACGTGAGCCAGTGTTGCGGCCTTCGTCGTTCTCGAGACCTGCAACAATCAATCCCTAATTACGCTTCCCAACGCCGACTGCCTCATTTTTCATTGTATTTGTGGGAAACCCTTTGGAAGGACAATCTTTACTTCACAAACTGATGCCCGCCTTCGTGAGCCTTTGCCTATTGCAACTGTTGCAATGCGTCGACTGGTTAGAGCAAAACACACTCAGCACTGGTGTTCGATCGATTAGTTGTAGGTGGTATCAGTCTCGAGTTATCTCAGATCGGGAGCTGACCACGGCTTCTCCCACGCTTCCCCTCTGCCCAGCGACCTTTCTTTTGTGGTATAGGGAGAGCCCTCGATGCCTGGCAATGATCAGGAATGGAGGCCCTCTGGTGGTCTGAATCTCGACGCTTGATGAGTCGATGAGAGATGCGATGAGCAAACCGTTTCCTGGCGTTATGTGAAGATTGACGTGAATTCTGTCGTGGCTGCCTTCATGATGATACAGCCACAGAGGCGGTTGGTTGACTGCTTCTTGGCGCAATATGATTGTCGCTTCTTGATATATTCGGGGTAAATCTCTCAAGGCTGTACTGAGCAGAAGACGAAAGAATTGGAGGGGATAAAGGTGCGAGATTCATGGCGAATGCTGCGATCTTCTCGGAAATGATGAGTGGGATAAGAATGTGAAGCAGAAAGGCAACTTCAAAGTGGCATTTGAGAACAGACGCAATATGACTCAAACGGAGCTACTAATTTCAGACAAGCACGCTTCCTTCGGCCGAGATACAGATGGCAGCTTGTTGGTGGAATAGAATTAGATGTTTGCTTCTTTATCTGTATCGACGATTACTACAAATGTGCTCGCGTGAAATTGAGAATCTTACTGTACAGGATTTCACCCCATCCTGTTCCGTCTCTTCATCTACTCCTATGGCGAATTACGCCTTCGGGATTTCTATACATTTTCCGTCCCTTTATCCTATTCGGACAACCCGTCTCCCTCGCCATCCTCAGGCTGCAGACGATGATAGGTATGAAAATCGTCGAGTTCGCGCGTTTGGACCTTGTATCCCATCTCCACGAACGACTTCTCCATGCGCTGCGAGAAATTAGTAAGAGTGAAAAAGTGATCGAGGGGCTAACGGACTTCTTGCATATTCTTTGCGGCGGTGATAACAATGTTACTCTTGCCGGGTTCGAAACATGGCAGGAGAGACTCACGCATAGCAGTCATGACCTCATCGACGGTGACATCATCTCGCACACGTCGCAGCACCTCCTTGTCCCAGTCCTTGGGAAGATCGCGCACAACGCCTTGCACAAAGCTTTGCTGGGCAGCACTAGGCATAGTAGACTGCTCATCAGCAAACATGACAACAGTCTGGTTGATGGTATCCTCAAGTAGATGGTGATCAATGTCGACAGAACCATCAGTGATCTTTCTGATAGCCTCCTCAGAGGCTTTGATGGCCTTGCAGACATCAGGCGAGGAATGCACGTTGTAAGAGATGGTACCAGAGGTGATGTTTCTGGAGAAGCAAGTACTATACGCGTAACCAGCACCTCGAACCGCGTTCCATAGAGGACCTTCCGCAGCCTCTAGGTAGCCAATAGCAAGCATAATAGAAGCAAGACGAGGATCAGTGTAGGAGGTCATGCCCTTGGCTGTTGAAACAGAGTAAGAACTCTCAATAGCTGTCATAGGGATAATGACTGCGCCAATCGAGCCAGGGTTACGACCTTCATCGTTCAGAAGGCTTGCTGGCTTCGGAATGTCGTTCATGTTCTCAGATACGGTCAGAGACTCGGAAAGGGTGTCCCATGTAGTCAAAGGGTTAGGTAGAGTGGCCAGATTAGCAGTGATAAGGAAACGTAGGTTCTGGAATGTGAATAGCGACTCTCGAACAGTGTTGAACCAGTCGGTAACCTTCTTAGGTTCCTTCTCAAGAAGTTTGTTGAGTCTTTTCAGGTATGCGGCACGTCCGAGCACGCACTTCGCCATATGCAGAGATGACTTGTCCATGTGCAAGGCAGCGTTGACCTCGATGGCCATTGACCAACCACCACGCATCGACTCAGGAATATTGGCCAGAGCCTTTGTGATGCAAGCCTTAAGACACTGAGGATCGAATATAGAGTCGAACATCATAGTG
This sequence comes from Fusarium nelsonii, assembly GCA_014898925.1. Lineage (NCBI taxonomy): Eukaryota > Fungi > Ascomycota > Sordariomycetes > Hypocreales > Nectriaceae > Fusarium > Fusarium nelsonii. The sequence continues at coordinate 41,006 of JAAVUC010000523.1, forward strand.
CCAATCCACTCAACCGCAGCAGCATACTTCTCAGGCTCAACCAGGAACTCAATCATAATACCATCAGGATCGCCGAGGCTACCGTCCGATTTGAGGGCGTAATGGATAGTGTCTCGCTCAAGCTCCGGGACCACCTGCTCGGAACCAACTTTCTTACCATCACGTATGATGTGTGTGTTGAAGAAGTTGTCACCCAAAATGTGAATCAAAGGCTTGAGCTCGTCAGGAACCTGAGAGGTACCAATGTGGATAGAAATGTGAACGAAGTTGGTAGGAACATCCTCGAATTGGATGAATAGGGGAAGCTTGCCCTGAGTTGTACCATCGATGACCTTTTGCGCGGATCCGCTACCCAGACCAATTAAGCGGGCATGTCCAGAGCGAGCAGTATCCGACTCGATGAAGTGGATGGAATCGGTACCAGGGACGCTCCAACAGTCTACGACTTCGGAAGGAATAGGCTCGTCGTTCTTCTTTTTGGCATCTTCAAGACGCTTGGCAAGTTTCTCAAGACCCTCTGGGCCCAAATTCTCCTTCCGCTTAGCGATACGAGCTTCCTCGTCCTTCTTCATCTTGGTGGCCAACTCATTGGAAGGCTTGCCAAGGACAGAGATGTGAGGAGCGGCGGCCATCCACGTGCTGAGGAAATTTCGCCACTGCTTGTCCGACCACTTCTCCAAAACATCATACTGTTCCAGGTTTTGCAGGTCCGCGAGTGTAGATCCATCTCGCTTACCGAAGAGGTAATCGGTGATGATTTTGCGTACGAAGGTAAAGGCAGTTGTCTCAGCACGATACTTGACTTGACATCTCTCGCGACCAATACACATTTTCATGTAGTCCATGTCAACGGACTTGGAGACAACCTCATTGAGTAACTCTATAAGTCGATTCTCAACAACCTCCAGTTTCTCGGTAGCAACACCTTCAAGCTGCAGCCGAATGACTGAGTTGGGTCGAGGATCAATATGATGATAAATCGAGCCTGCCAGCTCCTCCTCCTCAACCAGAGCTTTCCGCAATACGGAAGCAGGAGATTTACAAAGATAGGTAAGGAGAACGCTGAGGGCGGAAGAGTTGACACGGTCAGTACAATCAGGACCAAAGAAACTGATAAGAACCTTGCCATCAGACTCATCCTCCCCTGGAAACTCAGCGGTAACAATCTGAGTTTCGTTGATCTTGGGGGGCTGGGCGGAATCGATCCATGGTCTGTAAGTAGTTAGTAAAAGCCTAGCCTATATTACAAGAGGGGCTTACCTCTTATAAGGTGAATCGAGTGAAGGAATATCGTCCTTGATAGACTCCTCAACGTCATCGAGAATTTGAAGAAGCTCATCCTGGTTGACTTCTCCAACAAGAACAAGACACAAATTTCGTGGCTGGTACGCATCTTTGTGGAATTGGCGAATACGTTCAGGAGTAAGTACACGAAGGGCATCAGCCATTCCACCAGTCTCGTAGCGGAAGCCAACGTTCTCAGGGTAAAGGAGAGAACGAGTCTTGAGATCCATGATCATAGAACTGTCGGACTGCACAGCTTGCATCTCAGAGTAGACAACTCCAGCATCGTTGCCTTCACCGTCAATGTGCCAAACTTCAGTCACGACACTCTCGTCTGAGATAGTAGGCAAGATAATATGTTCGAGGTAAACAGGAAGTATTTGAGCAAAACCCTCCCAGCCGGCAGTTTCAAGGCCGTAGATTGTGTGGTCTGTGAAAGTCCGGGCTTTGATGTGAGAATAGGCTCGAGAGGACAACCTGGCGAGAAGACCTTTGTACTGGTAGCTCCTGGAACCCGCGAAGACGAGATGCTCAAGAGTGTGTGGAGCACCTGAATTGTCAAAGATCTCAGTGGCTAGGGCGAAGTAGCCGTTGAGCTTGGGGCCCTTGCGGTCAGCAACAACAACCTGCATACCACTGCGGTCCGAGACATATTGGGTGATTGTGCAAGGAGCATAATCCGTCTTGAAGCTTTGGACCTTACGGAAATGCGCCTTTGGAGTTTGTGCCGACATCTTGGAATACTTGATGCCTGCAGACGATTTGACAGGAATCTTGCTAGCACGAGGTGAGAGTCAGAGATTGATCGAAAGGTTCAGAGCAAAGACAAGGTTGGCTTGCGAGAGTGGGCTGCGACCATCTTATGAAGAGCAGATTTGAGCTACCTGACGTAAGCACTGGCATTGACGTCTCAACTTAAGCGCTGATAGACTGTCCTCGTGTAAGGATACGGCGGCATCATGGGTTGGCTTCAAATTGGAAGTCACGTCCCGGCCAGCGCTGTGACAACGCACACTGACCCCACCGGCAGCTATCCCTATTCGTTGAGACCTTGTTTTCTTTCTCATACAAGGACAGTAGGCGCTCGAGATTCGTGGCAATAGATGAGTAATGGCATCCGCTAGGCTTTAGACCCCCTGGACGTACGAGATTTGTATGTGAGTTAAGGACAGCCCTGCCTCTCTACCACGTCAACTGCGGACAGGTCAAACCTTGCCATCGTAAGCGCCAGTTGCACCCGAAGGCTCGGCTATAGAACCTATTGGCAATGGTTCAAAGACACCTTCGTTTCGTAGAGATTGAAGCGATCGGCTTACACAACGACACTTGTTGTTAATGACTAGCACTCCTTGAGGCTTCTCTAGCAGGCTGTGGTATCACATGACAAGGACTTATACTACTGAAATTTGCGTTATCGCATGTTTTTACTTAGCCATGCACCTTCTGCAGTATATGACTCTACATCGGTTGACAGATCGGCCACTCCCAGTCATCCAACATGTGCCTATAGTTCCTGATTTCTTTTTGAGCTGCTGGCGGTGGAGAGGCCGCCATGTTTATCTCTTGATAGGTCGACAGAGTTTTCTCATGTCTTTTCTTCGTCCATGATCTCTTGGTCCTGGAACGTACCTAGTCGCTTATAGCTCTTTGACAATGAAGTAATCCACCAACAAAACAGAAAGCCGACAGCGTGAGCAGTTAAATCGTCGGCCACAGCGATTTATATTCGTTTCACAGAGTCGATTCAATTGCATGTGGACCACACGCATCCTACCCTCTGCGGGCGAGTGATATGTTTCGCCTCACTCATCACATGAGCCGTACAAGGAGCCCCTCCGTAGCCCTGACCTTGAGAGCTTCGTCTGGGAATGAGCGTGGTGATATAAGTCGGGCTTGTAGGGCCACCAGCACCCTCAGCACTGGTCTCGACAATCTGGGAGTATGTTCAATTTCGTTCCATCTCACCCCAGGCTCACGTAAACGTCGAACAAAGAGTAGCGGAACAATTCAGAATCGTTACAGTGACGTCTATGGTGAAGTTGCTCAGTTGAACATCGCAAGAACCATTACTCCATACCCAGGACGGAGCCCAGAATCAGCCCACTCCATGGCAACAGGAATCACGTCAGGCACAGAGTCTCATCCTCCTCTTCGAAGACTCTCTGGACGAGATGTCCCCACCAAGGATATCTTTGGCCAAGAGATTCGGAGATGCGAGTTGGTTCGGGGTCAAGGATTACGTCTTTGTCGATCCATGCCCAGATCCTTTTGAGCGCTTCGTATCATGGTGGGACACTCTAGGAAGGATTGTTAGCACCCTAATTCTATACTAGAATAGTTTTTGAAATAGACCTGGCCAAAGACAGGACCAGTCTGCCCCTTGCCATAGATCACGAAAACGGGAGGATTACGTATTTTTCTTTCTCGTCTTTGTTCTTATTACTTACACTTCGAACTGGTGCATTGACAACTGGCTCGAACCAGTCTCTTGACATTTCCTTGTGCGCAGGATTAACAGCAAGCAAACCTAAGAAAAAGGCCGGCAATAGAGGCGCCTGCGCTGTGAAGTGTAACCCGGATGTTGGCATTATGCGAATGCACTTGGCCAGATCTTCCGTGTTGACAAGAACGTCCGGGTGGTTTCGAGGTAGCCTAGGTGAACTTCAGTCAACGCGCTTGCCCTGTTTTTCGTCGGTTGTTGAGGAGCAGGAGAAAAGAAGCAGGTAGGGAAAGAGACAGCGCGTTTACACTATCCTTCCTCAACTGGCGCCTTTGCCCTTCGTTCTCTTCTTCCTTCTCATTCTTCTCCCCCTTCAACTCTCTTACCTTAAAAGACGACATTAATAATAAATTATCGCTGCAATCCTCCATGCTCCAGCTGTGACGTCTGTAATGTGTTCCTTTGAAGAGATCTTTTTAACATCGCCCGTGCGCACCCGTTCTATCGTCTGAGGACGCCTTTTACATTCCGGCCAAGATCTCCCCTCACGACTCCATTGGCGCATCTCTGTCAGCGTCCGCATTATGAATTTTGCTGTTATGGGTGCGATAGTGCTGTCCGGTTCCTGCTGCAGACGCGCTGCGCAGTATGCAACCTGACTCATAGTGTGCAATAGCTTCTTGGAGAAGTCATAGCCACCGTGAACCTCAAGCAGATCGTTTTCTGTCCCGTACAGCAACCAGTTGAACCTGTTGGCTTCGATCTGGGGACCCATCGTTTTGGGATCAGGGAGCGCCATCATGGGCTGACCAAGAATTACTCCACGGCCAACGATAACGGATTGGGAAATACGAAGCGGATCATACTGGAAACAGCCCTGGCCCTTCCAGAATCGATGACCGGGATCCGTTTGTTGCAGAAAGAATTCAGCTTGCTTGAATCCCTCTAGCCATCGGGGTTTTGCAGGTTTCTTTAGGCGTCGCTCGGTCATAATGATCAAGAAAATGGGTAGGCTTCCTTACAGAAACGCCAAGACAACGGAACAAGATACGATAACACTTACATCTTGCATAGAAAGAAGTACGGCCATTGTAACGACACCTCCCCCTTTTCCGCGCGCTCTGCTCTCAGGTTTGTTAAGAAGTCGGATGAAAGTTTGATCAATCGAACAGTGTAAAGTATTAAAGCAGAAGTTCAGAGCCTCCAAAGAGCCACCAAAGAATCATGTATTGGAAAGATTGTCACTAAACGGTGCTTCTTTACAGACAGATTCGAGCAACCACAGCAATCTTCTACATCGATATTTCGGCTGACCTTGACAACGACGGGAACTTGCTTTCCCAATTTTAATGAGTCAAAGATCAGTACTACACACTTCGGTATCCCTGTGAATATCCATCATAAGCGGAATTTGTTTCAGGAGCTGCTCCAGGCTTCCGAACTTTGGGGGCTGTCACGCTTTTGGATTTGCAACTCAAGGGTGCAAGGCGCTCGTCAAGCTCACCTACAAGGACTTGTATGACCCTTCCCAAAAGGTGTGGTCTATTGTCAGTGAGATGGCGTAGAGTTGATCTTTTGGGTCACCAGCCTTGGACCCCAAAAGACCTCCCATCACACTGATTCTTTCGTCTCGAGTGAACAGGCAGAAAACTTGGTTACGACTTCCAACAGAGACTTCATTATGTTTGAACTATTGCTGAGCCGCCTAATCGGTCGTTCAACCGGTCATGGCTATGACCGGACTATTGGTTGGAAACAGCTTTCTGGTAGAGTTTCTTTACTTGGAATAAGTCTGCGCCTTGGCTACGGTTCTGTGAGCAGATTATTATAACCACGGTTCAAAAAGATTCGGAATTATTCAATAATGGTGTTCTTGAGAACTCCGAATCGCGACAGACTCACTCCTTTTTGACTTCGTTTGCAGCGTTACATATCAGTCTTGACTCGCTAACAGTGATCATATCATTTCCACCGTCAATCGCTCGGATAGCCGCCTCGGCTTTAGCATGGCAACACCTGGGGACATACCATGTGGCTGGTGGAGGCGCACCCCGAGAGGATCATTAAAATCGTACGCAATCCGTCATGCTTCTCTCGGGACTCTGGCTATTGCAGAACTTCCATGTATTATTGTTGTGGAATAGCATGTTTACGTAGCGCCAGTCCCATCAGTTTGCACCGAATGGAGTTGCAGGGTGCCTATTCAAATACAAAAGAATATTTTATCATTTAATGCCCCCTCCCCTTTGGATGCCACGGCACGGCGTCGGATCTCTCAACTGTAGACGTTGATCTTCGCTGCATCCCACCAGACCTCCTCTTCCACAGTTCCTCGGCTGTTTCCTTGATCATCTGTCCTTTTCTTACATCTCTTATGGATCCAATCGGTGTGGTCCCTGAATCACTATCTCTGGTTTTCATCGACTTGAATGTATTAGTCGTACAAGTGTAAAAGCTGATGGAGGATGGGAACCCACTGATGTAGATGGAGCAAAGATCTTTGAGTTCTGCTGCGATCATTTCTGATGAGGCCGCTATTACTTCTGCATCGAGCAATTATCAGTCTGGCTCTATCGGTCCCGCTATTTGTAGAACACACCGTCGGCTTTCGCCGCGTTTTGTTGACATTTCTGACAGGTCTTTTTGCTGGGTGAAAGTTCAGTAGTTCGAGCATCGTCCATACGACAAAGCTTGAACTTGTTCTCTGCGAGACCGCAAATACACACCAAATAGTGAATTTTTTTATCGCATTCCTTGCAAACACAGCTGTCTAACTCGGTTTTACTACACATAGTCACAGCTGTGGGAGTTTGTCAAGTTATTGCCGGGCGTTCGAGGTATAACGAGGTGAACCGTACTTGCAGTAAAAGACGTTTGTTCTTGGAACACACGGAGAAGTTACTTGGTGCTTAGTTGCGTGCAGCAGCCAAAAGATGATAGAGACTTGTAGGATTTATCCTACCACGACATAGGAGGGGGCGCTACTTATATGGACAATCCTAACCCTGCATCATAGTCTTCAACATGGTTGACCAATATGCTTCCATGACCTACCTCACTAAGCCCAGTCATCACCTAGCGAGGTAATTGAACTGAAAAAAAGGGAGACCGCGGTACAGTCGCCACACGGCAGCTTCCCGTGGATACTGTTTCGTGCAGTTGTATAACATGGGTATGTTTCTGGCATGTGCATGGCTGACAGATTGGCATTGTTTGCCTTTTGCTCGACTGCAATCTCCTTATGCTTATACAACCGACAAGCTAGGGGAATGAGTGGCAGGGTTGGCAGCTGGATTGTGGTTCCCGTCAGCTCAGCGGTACGGGGTTTTCTGCCACAGGCCCACTTATTTGCCAGTGCTCCAATACGTTGTAGGACTGGATGTGCATGAAGGAGCTGCAGGAAGACGGAAATGGTTAATGAGACTCTTGGTGCAGGAGGATGATCAATATCCAGCTTTTCATGAGCCCGGATATCATCCGGAAAACACCCTGCAAGCTCGTCAGGGATGTCGACCGCGGAGCTTGCAAGTGGCGGTACCAGCAGCCAAGACTCCGAAGGGTGCATATGACACAGCAAACATCAGAAGTATTAGTGTTAGCTCCTTCTGTGGCTATTGAAGTTCCGTTCGAGTAGGAAATCTAGGAGTCGTGTGGATCAGTACCGTAACCGTGTACAAGATGGCGAAGAGTTTGGAAAGACATCTCGAGGCGGGGAATGGACAATACCTGTGACAGGAATCTTCAAGCCATTGCAAACAGTTAAGCGGTCCACCCAGAACCCTGTCTCACAGACAATAGTAATAAGTCACTTACCATACACTTCACCTGTAGGATCCATGTTGCTGCAAAGAAACGGAAATGGTTAAACAAAATCATGATCGGACGGTATGTGTGAGATCACTGACGCAAGGCAATGGTCGATATCCGGCTTTATGTGAGTAGCAACAATAGAGAGTGTAGGAGATTTAAGCCCAGCATCTCTGCATAAACGAGCTGCAGAAGAAGATGGCAACTTTCGAACGAGAACATGAGCGAATGACATATGTAAGACTAATGACTCCGGTGTAGCATGATATAGTAAGCTTGCATTTCAAAGCATCACTTACACGTGTTCAATGGTGTTAGAAATCTGCATGTATCATCCCCGTACCTTCAGATCCAAAGATCTTGAACTTAATCAGCTTAGGTAGCGCCATCCTCCTCCCCGAGCAGGAAAAAGCAAAGGCGAACCACGATACTTTGAGCGGTAGGGCAATGCGGATAGATCGACGGCACAATTCGATTTTGGGGGCATTTGTGGCGATGGCGGACATGATTTCGTGACGTGGGATCGTTTCTAAAGATGGTGTACTGCTGTACAAAGACACTCGGGTTCGAGGTGGGTGGTCTATGCATCGCTTCCCGGCCTGCTAGGGTCAAGGTTATCTTGCTGCGGGACTCCCCTTGCATTTCTACTACTCCATCAAAGCGGGAAGATTATCCTTGACAGTTCGAATAGGCGAGCGGTGGGACGACAAATCGGGGGTAGACAGGGGGTAGGTAGCAAGCAGGACAGTCCGGAGTACTGCAAGGATTGAGCAGCGACAGGGCTGCCAGATAAGCACTAGTGTCCTCCACCAATGCAAGATCTGTGGGTAGTTTCAAGCCTTGCTCACTCTGCTTCGCTGATCCCTCTGAACCAGCCCTGTTCACTTAATCCCTGCCGATTGCTAGAGCATGTTATTATGGCACTGTGTCTCGTACTCCGACCCCGCCTTGGCTTCGCGGCCTTTCATCCAATCTCCCACAAAGCTCGTTCTTGACCCCCTGCTTCATCCAGTTCAGGCGTCAAATCGGGTATTGTCGCGGACCCACAGATTTTTGAGGAACGCGAGACGGACTTCAACCAACATCACATGGTCCACCACCCATCTTTGTCTTGTGTTCTCCCGCACCCATGGACGGAACAGCAGAGAAGGCAGTTATGGAGCTACAAACGGAACCATACGGTGGATCATTCTTCACGCCTTGCAACAACCAAGATATTACGCGGCGCTCCGGAATCTTTGCTTCGGTGAAGCAGTAGTCCAGCCAGTAATTGGACTGATTTCAGACCAAGAGATACTCTGTTAACTTTGCCATAACGACGGCTTTCTATGGAGGCTTCGGTTAATGAAATCAAGTGCGAAGCCTACATACGCTCACCTCTCATTTACGGCTGACGCAAAATCTTCTGGTTTTGTATGCTGTATGTCCTTCCCTGCCGCTGTCTCTCTCTTTAGCTTTGCCTTGGCTTGTTGACCTGATCTCACTTCAGCTTGAGCTATGCGCATTGAGGGCTCCTTCCCCGTACCCACCTGCTTACTTGCCTCTGGACCCTTGCTGGGGGCTCGCTATCTTTCATATCCATTCTCTCCTGCTTCAGGCTCTCCTCTCCCGTTCTCTTGCCTTACGTTCGTTCGTTCCTTCCCGGCACACCCTCACTTCATCTTGGATCTCGCTCTAATCTCGATCCTTGGCCTTCTTCCTTCTTCCTCTCCATCCATTCCCATCTCATCCTATCCCTTTCCTAAGCAATACTTACCTAACATCCGTCCCCATCTACCCTCCCACCCGAAAGGACCTCCTTCTCTCTCTCTTCATCTTGCTAGACCTGATTGATCTGAGCTCCCGCCACGAACACCCTCAGCCAATTTTATTTCCACCGAGTACAGACGCAGTTCGGCTTAATCGCGCGTCAAAACTTACCAACGCCGCAAGCGCCGCGACTCTCGTCATTTCCAAATTACAGCCACCCGACCTTTCGCTGCTTAACAGGTAATTGCGCTCTCATCTCAATTCCCTGAGCTTGGTCATTTATACGCGCAAACATCACATCGTTTCATTTCATCGGAACTCACATTCTTTGACTTTGAATCTCGTCATCATTCAATTTCGTCCAAGTAATTTCCGCCACTGACGGCGCGAAGGACGAACTTTCGTTAACTAGCTATCATCGTAGGCTTCAACACGACCATACTCAACTCATCTCTGCCTGTCGCTCGGCCTAATATCTACGCCTCAGGTTTCTTGCTTAAATAGCGGTTCACATTTCTTGCTATCTTTTACGGGACCATCATTTCGGCTAAAGGATCTAATCCAGCGATTCGCACGCTTTCGCCCAGTTGTAGGCTTCTGGTCTCACATCATACAGGTGCCCGCGGAACGTCCGGTGGGAGTTCGATTGTGCTTCGCTTCCGTGAACTTGGGCCTTGCTCTGAGCTCGCCAGCTTGTAGGCTTGACCGTGCGCTTTCCTCACACTTCATTCGACTCGAGGGCTCACTTCGGACTTCAGATCCACCTACTGCAACCTCATCCATGAACGAACGGGCACAGCACGTAGCCGGGTCCCGGCATTCAACTACACTGGCAGTGTCGTCAGTACATGGGGACCCGCACACACCTGATCAGAATCTTGGCGGACTTCTGCAGCAGGACCCTAAGAAACGAAAGAGGAACTTTAGCAACCGAACTAAGACGGGTTGCCTCACTTGCCGCAAGCGCAAGAAGAAATGCGATGAGAAGAAGCCCACCTGTAAGTGACCTTCGGATCAAATCCACTGTCGACACATGCCACTAACACTCTCCTAGGTGGAAACTGTCTCAGTGGTAGATTTGATTGCACATACTGCCCCCTTCGGCGTGTATCAGAGTCGCAGAAGCGCGACAAGATAGCTGCAGCAGTTCCTCTCCAATCTGGGAATCTGACATATGTCCTACCAGGAGCCTATGAAATGCCTCAGCAAAGCTCTTATGAGACCCAACCCGTGGAGTGCGAATCCCTGCCGTCCTATTGTGACCAGGACCCTCCAATCGACCATTTGATAACCGATGGAAACCAGCCAACAGCATCAACATTACCCAGCGTGTCTGTTGCGAGACCCGAGAATAAACTCTCTGCTTTGCCCTATACTCCTGCAAACGTATTCCCAACTCCCGTCAGCACAAATCCTCAACCGCCGCCACGACCATCAAGTGGAAGGACGACTGAAGAATATCAACATGTGCTTCCGCTAAATGACCTCAGCAGAATGGAACCTGTCTCTACTGACCTTGGGAACCGACCTCCGGAGATCGATATTTTCAATCCAACAAGAACCAACGGTTCTGCTTCCCCGTTTCCTGCGCCGACATCCGACGCCCAATTAGCCGCTCAGATGGCCTTCTCACACTCAAATTTTCCCCAGAGACGGACCCAAAAGGAGGAGATGCTTTCGGGGCGTGTGTTCTACCCTTTCGACAAGGAACTTGTCTTGGAGCGTGAGCGCTGCTCCACTGCAGTTTCGAAATTCAACGACACGAACGGCATATCTCCTGAAGAGCGTTCTCGTTTATTTCGCGAAATCCTGCAGCCTCGTGACCCGGTCCGAGTTTCTCCCACTGAAGCCTCTCCAATCACAAACGTCGGCCGCGTCGGCACACAGGTCACCGTCGAAACACCTTTTGCTTGCGACTACGGTTACAACATCACGATCGGCCATCACGTTACCATCGGACGCAATTGTACAATAAGCGACGTGTGTGAAGTGAAAGTTGGCAACAATTGCGTGATTGGCCCGAATGTCAATATTCTCACGACAGAGCTACCCGTCAATCCCAAGAAACGCCGGGGCGGCCAAGGTCCCCAAGTAGGTAAACCTGTTACCATCGAACAGGATTGCTGGATCGGCGGAGGTGCTATCATTCTGCCCGGGAGAATAATTGGCAAAGGCAGCACGGTCGGCGCTGGATCGATCGTTACCAAGGTATGTTTTGCGAAGAGACAGTTGGAGTAGTACACTAACTTGTGCCCCAGGATGTCCCCCCCTTCACGATTGTTGCCGGAAACCCTGCAAGGGTCTTGCGCGGAATCGCCTCTTAATGTTGATACACGGCATCGCCTTTCTTCTCGTCCTCTTACCGCGATACCCTGGGGTATTCATGTGTAAATTCTGCACTGTTGATGGCTGACCAGCCACACGAGTTCACAAAAATGCTCACCGACTATGAACGGAGCTGAGCGTTACGGAAGCCTCAGCGATGCATCTTATTCAGATGAGCGATGAATCGGGATGCTGGTATTGCTAGCTGACTTGTGTTGCATGTGCTACGACTTATGAGAGATAAACAAAGCCGGGTCGCGACCTCCAGGAAGATATCCATTCATGTTATTAACTATTAGCCTGACACATGCGCTCCGGAATCTTTGTTTTTGTGAAGCACTAGTCCAGCCAGTGATTGAGCTCATTTCAGACCAAGAGCTACTCTGTCAATTTTGCCATGACGACCGCTTTCTATGGGGGCTTAGATCGATGAAATCGGGTGCGCGGCCTACGTATGCTCGCCTCACATTGACGACTGGCACAAAGGCTTCTGATCTTGTATGCTGTACGTTCATATCTATCCGGAAGCTCAAGACGCCGAATAGTCAAAATTGGAACTTTATTGTAGGATGAGATAGAGCTTTCCATCTCTTCTGTCCGTCAACTGGTGATTTATTTGAGGTCTATCCATCCGCATCACGGCTGCGCTTCTCGACGGATGCATTCTCGCTGATATCGACCAACTGATGGACACGTTAAAAACCCATTCCTTCACTTCTTAGCATTTCACCACACTACTTCGTGATGAAATGACTTGATGCAGCCGCGAGACGGTATCAGCAATATATCACCGCCTAATGCTGGCGGAGCATACGTCTCCAGGACTCACGGTTTGGATCAGAATTTTGACGCTATTAGATATAGTAGCTCATAGGCAAACACTGTGCGGCGAGACCGTCCGTCCTGTTCATATCGTAGAATATTAAAATGGGCAGTCTTGTCATGAATGGAAAAGATAAAACTCTTTTGTCGAAGATTCTTTTTCCAATTATTACACTCCAACCTAACAACCAAAAAACTGGCCCTGCAACTTACACTTGATTCCCTAATTACCCTCAATATTCTTCGTGCATTTGGTAATGCGTTTCCATCATTCGCGGTGTACCCACGATGAAGCCTAGGCTTTGCGAATGTTATTCTCGGTCCCAGCTGAGAACTTGCAGTCGCGTGCATCCCAAGTCAACCAATCACCAGAGTGGGTGATCTTGTGAGCAAGAGACAAAATCCGTTCCACCCGCCGGTTCCTCATATAGGACAACTCAAGAAACCTGTCGTCCTTATTCTTTCCATGTTTCCTAAACCGGCCATCGGGTAAATAGCTTTCCGCATAAAGTAGGCCTCGCATAGCAAATTCTTCTGGCAATGGGCGTTTCGGCACGTTCTTGCTTGGAAACCCGAAACTATCTGCTACTGAACGGCCATGCTCCTTGGAAGCCGACAAAGCATTAAGCAGAGTAGAGGTTGGTCCCCAGGGAAATTCCTCTTCGATAAAGGCCATGGCCTCTGGATTTTGTGTCATGTAGTCCACGAAGACCAAAATAACGTGCGTGAAAGGTACCATCCACAACCCCTC